>JAVCKT010016477.1:13464-24340 GCA_032273925.1 Rhynchotus rufescens
CATCTTCAAACGCAAAAATACACTGGCTAGAGCATCTCCTTTGTAAGTAAATTAAATTTAAAGATTATTATTCTTCAGAATCAATGTATCTTGTCTTCATGTGCCTTGGACAATTTAGCACAATTTTTTCATGGACAAAAGGGCTTTGTTTAGTGGTTGGTGATTTTTGTTCAGTATATAATGAATAACCCAGGCAATATAGAGATGGACTAGAGAGCAATCTTATCAAATCCTCTGTTAGCAAATAAGTATTTAAACTAGTTAATTAAAAGAAGTAATTAAAGGTGTATTCTTGCAACAAGCAATAATTGAATAGAAAATAGTCTTAAAATGTAATTAAGTTCAACTATTTTTGTCTGTTTACCTAAGTTAATTTATGTCTCGTTCCCAGGATACTTCAGCTTAAAGGGTTCTAACCTGACACTTTATTTCAAGACAGAATTATTGTCTTAAATTTCCAATCACAACAGCATTTCAATATTCCATTAAATTTATTATAAGCAGAAAGGAAATCTAATTACTTTAGCTATGCATTAACCAATTCTACAACAATGCTGTAGTCAAATTTCAGTACTGTCGGAAAGTGCTACCTTGCCTTGGTTTTAGGAATCTATCTATAAGATATTAATGATGAACATCTGAAGTGTTTTAATTTTGAAAATATTGACCTTAATGAATTCTGTAAGCTATCTACAGAAGCTATCTACAGAAGCTATCTACAGCTATCTCTGGCAGTACTTATACTTGCTGATATGGTATGACTTTTGATTCTTAAAAAAATCTCAGAAACTTTTTGGACAGATTTGCAGATACTAGTTAGCAAACCTCTGAAATTCTGTTGGTTTGTACTGTATATGAATTATTAACTGAGAATTTTGCATAAACTGCAAAACTACTATTGGACTATTCTGGACTACTATTTTAGTCCAGAAGAAGATCAATACTTCTCTTTCCTTCAAATGCAACAAAGCAGACTGACAAGAAATAAATTAACTGTATTATTAACATTAACATTTGTTTAATTTGTTTAATTCATACTTCCTGAGGATCAATAAGAAACTGCCTCAGATTAGTTTTGAAAGGAGAAAGCTAGAATAAAATTACAGGAAATGGGAATTACAATAAAAGATTGTATAGAGTAGGACTTACAGAATTATTGTCTGAGGTGAAAGTACCTGAGCACTTTTGCACCTCTGCAGCACTGAGAATGTTTTCACCTTATCTCATAGCTGAACTGTCTTTGCTTGTTTGTAAAGGGAGATGATTTAAACTATCATAAACCATCGCTGCACCTGAATGATAAATACCTAAGATTACTCCAGACCACTCTTGTTTACTCACACCTTTGAAAAGAAGACAAGTACAGTGCAACGGTGAGCAGAAAAATTTCTGGTGTCTTGCTGCTAGTTAGATGTGACTCAGCAAAGCCTGAGTTGAAATGAAGAGTATGAAAATACTGTGAGCTGTTGGAGAATCTTCTCCTGATTTGTTAATTTTACAGAGGACTTTTTCTTTCATTCCATTCCCCCTGACTCAAATAGGAACTTCTGTAGTGCTTTCTCTATTCAGTAGGTCTGTGATGCAGTGCTACAAGCATACTTAGTTTGTGAATTGGAAAACAATTAATATTGCTTTCTCTTTTGGTAGCAGAAATATAGATTTTTTTTTATGGTTATTACTCTGTTAAGTATATTTCCTGACATCATAACTCTAAGTTGGCCCAGGAAGAGTTGTATAAATTTGTGAGCCAAGAGTTTCTTAGCCAAGAGGGCACTGTTTGATAAATAAGGCCTACCTGATCTCAAAATAGCGATTTTAAGCCTTAAAATAAGTTATGAAATGTGCCTGGTCAATTGGGAAGCAATCTTTCTTCCTAAAAATATTTAGATCTTTGTCTCCTGCTCATTTTGGTTTGACAAAGAACTACTTATACATTTCTGGCTACCTAATTAACTCCCTAATTATGATAAACCCTTTATACTCAAATGGCTTCTTTAATTTCATAAGCAGTTGTAACAAGGTCACTGTCCTACATATTGGAATATATAATATTTTATTGTTTGCAAAGCACTGCTAATAAGATGTTGTTAGACTATCTAAATTTACATACAAAATGTTCCTAAACATATTGTTTGAAAGGATTATGTTATATTTAAATACTGAAGGACTTGCTATTTCTTCATTAAGAGAAAACAGAAACTAGCAAAACCTGAAACACCTTCCAAAGATAGTAGTATTCCTTATAGTCAAATAACACTTTATACTGTCTCTAAAATAAGTTATTCTCAGTAATAAAACAATTCATCTAGGTATTTTAAAATAAAAAACCAATATTTCTTGAAATGGAAGAAAAGCAAAAAAAAATGCTTTTAGAATATTGTTTATGACTGTTGATGGAACTTTTTCTTTAAATTCTCTAAATTCTCTAAATATTATTTCTCTTTAAAAAATCCAAAATAAAACATGCTCAAATTTTTGCAGATTCTCTTACTTGAAATAGAATTATTGAATACATATTGTAAAAACTGAGACCTTTTCAAAAGATAATCTTAGTGGTCTTCCATCCTTTTGATCAAAAGGCTTGTAGGATTTTATGCTAGTGTTTGTACTTTTACTATTCTCAATTAAAGGCTGCTTGTTAAAGATTTCATTAGAAATAACATTATCAACCTTGCATATATATCTCAAAACATGGCATAAGAAATTTTGTAAAATGTTACAAATCAATGGAGACTAGAATGTATCTTTTATTTCGTGTGTAAACACATAGGCCTAAAGTAAATACAGTCTAATGCCAGAGAAGGGGGGTTATTTGATTTCTAATTATGAATCCAGTTAAAGTAATAAACCCTCAAAAATATAAGCTATAATATTTTCCTCTGTCATCAGCCTAAAAAAAAAAAAAATTATACCGCCTCCTTAACACTCAAAGTACAAACAATTTTGTAACAAACTGATGATAAAACATTGTTTAATGCTAATTCAGTATAGCTATTAAATATTTTTTGGCTCAGCAGAAAAAAATCATATTTTAGTGAATGAATGTTGATAGTAATCATAAATATAAGGAATTTAAGAGGTATCTTCACTTTAAATGTCTTGCCTGTTTGGTCATGTGTATGTAATATGAATTAGTTGTGCATCTGCTATACTAGACAATGCTACTGAAGAGGTTATAATCCTCATATTGTTTGTCCTATCTTTTAAATTTACATATATTTTTCAGCTCAGGAATTTAATTTTTGTTTAACAATGTATAAGTTAAACATATGCTATGCAGTTTTCTCAATAAGACTGAACTGTTCCATTCTGTTTGTTATATCAACATTAGCGGCTGCTTCTTACATAGCATACCAGGTCTAACAACTTCAAAGCCGAGGTATGAATGAAGCATATGGCAATACGAGTCTGCTATTCCTCTGAAAACATACAGATTCACTAGGCAGTAGACCAAATGCCATGTAAGAAAGAACACATTACAGCCCTTGCACCACCTGAATAGAGATGAGCATTTCCGTATTACGAATCAAAACAAAGGAAAAACATATGGCTATGTTTTGCTAAAATTTAACTTTCTCTATCCCAGGATACTTAAAATAAAATAAATATAGTAGGTATTTGGCAAAGTAGTTTTGAAAATACTGCCCCAAAGTTCCATTTTGAAAAATACCTATTCCAATTTCCTTTATGGAACAAATAAATGTTAATGTCTCTGAACAGAAACAGTGGGTATGAACGGCAATCTTTCTTCTAGGTTCTGTAAAAGAACAATGTCTGAATTCTCAATATCCTAATTGAAAGTCAGTTCCAATTTCAGGATCTTTTAGTTTATACAGATCTATTATGTATGAGATATGATATTGACAAGAAATTACTTTCCAATTAAACTTCATTTCAGATACATTTTTTTCTAAGAGGAACACTGAGTTGAAGCTTCTGCTCTATCTGCTGTTTGTCTTACATTTAGCACTGTAAGACAAATTTTCATACATTAAAATGTGGAAAGTAAGTACGTTTCCTTGTTTTCCTCTTCCTATTAAAATCAAAGAAATTTTAATTGTGGTATTTGAAAATGTTGTTAACTAATATTTTCATAATAGTTCACTTCTGTGTACACCTCCTTCTACTATCTCTGCTGAACAGACAGAAAGAACTTATATCACTAATAGAGTAATATCTGGAAGTCTGAAAATATGGCTAATAAAAAACAAAAGAAAAAAAGTCTTGCAAAATATATATATATAATATGTTTGTCTATAAAATATTCACCCCAACATAACAATCAGATATTTCAGAGAAATATCTCCAAACTGGATCTAGGTAGTAAATCTGCTATAAAATTGTTTTGAATACACAGATGGTGATGCATGATTTTATTGTTGCATTTATTGATTTCATTGTGGTACAGTAGAAATCTGCCAGCAATAAAATAAAATACAATGATACTAAAATGCATAAAGAGATATTTCATTTCATGCATAATGAAGCAAGTTGTTGAACTGATATGTAAGAAATGCCTGATTTACAGATAAGTAATGACTTGTTATTTGTTACTTATTTGTCCTGTAAGGCTTAAGTATTTTTTAAAAAGTCAAGAATTTCAAGTAACTTAATTTAGGACAACTATAAGAGTAGGAATTCCTACTCTTGTGTTAAACTTAGTTTGCTCATACTAAGAGGAGAAACTGCAGATTTAATTATCTACATGTAAGATGTTCCTAAAATGGTAAATCAAAAATGTTTAGCATACTTAAAAGCATTGTTTTATCACATATGTGAAATACCTGACCTTCAAATAATCAGCTAGTCATTAGGTAATTTTCCCTTTTCTCTTTCCTCATACCTTTTACGTTAGCTTATGCAATAACATTTCATACTAAGATTTCTTATGTCTTGTGCTGAGACATAATAAAAATGATTAGGTTTCTCTGGAATTGCTGCCTTGCTTAGCAGCAGTTCTGCTTTACTTTCCTAACTGAGAAATGTTCACATACATTAGATGACCAAAATATGAGAAAGGCTCACAGTGATTTCTATATCACTTGCCTGCTTTGTCAGCTGACCAGCAAGAAAGCAGAATATTATGTAATTAGGGAAAAATTTCTATTCAGCTTCTTCACTGAAAGATGCATTATGATTATCTATGGCAAAAACCAATTCTCTAGACAATATTTTTATTTTATTATTTAGAAAAGCCTCCAATAAAGTGACTGTCAGGAGAGTAGTTTTGCTTTTCCATTTACTTTCTGACATTACAAAAATACTCTAGAAAGAGAATTCTAAAGTTTCATGGAGTATCCTAATGAAGAACTCTTGGTATAGCTCTCCCTCACACTAAAAATAAAGTTTTGCCTATAAAATGCTCTCTCTCAACACCTATATCTTTTTATTCTCACAGTCAAGCTTCAATTCCTGCCTCCTTTTGTGGATTGCCAACCTCTGGGATTTTGCAGAGTATCTGATAAGAAAGATAACTTTTTTTCAGGAAGATTTATATTTTAAAAGAGAAAGTGAACAAAATGCAATGTACTCAGAGGATGATCGTTTTATTTCAATTTTCCAGTGTACATAAGCATTCTGTGGCTTCTGCATAGTGTGTTAGTAGTGTAAGAGGAGATTGCAATATTTTTCTGTATGTATATTATTTAGCTACATGCCACTGGAATCCCTTGAGCTTGACAAAAACACAGGGAGATTTCTTGCTTTCTGTGAATCTGGCCACCTTGGAGGTGCTGGCAGGGCCCTGAATTGCCTCTGCTGCCTCTTCCATGTTACTGGATGGAGAAGTCCACGCTGATGTCCGTAAGTTTGCTTTAAATAAGAATCTCCAGATACAGATCCAGCTTTATGGTTCTTTTCTCTACCAAGCAAGCTGTCATTTACCTTCGGTCACACAATCATTCATTATTTTCTTTTCTCCCAGATTCTTAGTCTTGGCACTTAGCTCATTATAGCATCTTAAGCATCTGAATGGATAAACTTGGAAGCAGAAGGTGTTCCATGCTTTAACCCGTTAGGTGCCCTGTTTTTGCACAAGATTCAAAGATAGTAATATCTCAGAAATATCTGAATCTCAGGGAATCAAATAACAAGCTGAAACAGACTGCTGTCTCATACACAGTCATCATGAAAATCTACAAGACTGCAATTCTTGCATCAAATTTCCCTGAAGGAATGTGGTCCTATAAGAACTCAGAGCCTTTAAGATATACCAGAGGAAAGGCACAATTCCCACAAAACAGCATGGCTGTCATGTTTGTGCAAAAGCCTGGCCAGAAGGGTGATACATCTTTCCAATTCTTTCCTTTTACCCTTAATACCAGTGGATTCTTTTACCCTTAATACCAGTGGATTCTGCATTCTTTTCGCAAACATATGCAAACTTAAATGTCTTACCATATACTGGACTGTCCTAATTGACAGCTTGCTGACAAGACTAGCAGGTAGGAGTATGTTTTCATATCATTTTCTTGGGACTGTTTTGCTTTTTGGAAAATAACTTAAAAGATTTGGAAAGTTTCAGAAGGATGAAAGGGTGGATATGGAGCACTTACAAGGGAAGGGGATAAAGGCTGTAAGGGACACACGTTCCTGGACCTTGGACTGATCTCTTGGGCTGGCTGTGAAACAGTTGGTTTAAACACTTTCCTCTCTGCAGAAAAGGAGTGCAGGAAAATAGCCATCCTACTCATCCGAGGAACACAAATCCAAACCAGAGCATACATAAATAATTGAAATAATAAGAATATTTGGATATATCACAGTATGACATATCCCCCTCTTTAGGGATAGAAAAGAGTTAGTCAGTGATTTTAATAATAGATATGGAAATTAGCGTTGAAAAGGACATCATTTTGTATATATGATTTCTCCAGAGTCTTATTACTTTGGAGAACTCTAGCATATTCCAATATGGATAGGCGTAATTTACTGAACTGGACTAATTCAAAAATGAAACTAGTATGGTACTCATATAAGATTTGATGTGGGAGATAGGGAAAGGAAGAGAGAGAGAAAAAAGATTTTTTTTCTAATTCAAAGAAGGAACTGGACTGATGCGAGGAAGTGTCTGGAGTCAAAGACGCAGTCTCATAGAGATTAAGTCAATGCTCCGTTTATTGCAGATTCCACCACACTTTTATACAGTAAGCCGTAAGCTGCACCCCTGACCAATCACGATTTTACACACTCGCCTCTCTCCTCTGTCTCGCCACTGTCTTTGGGGCTGGCATCTTATAAGTTTACCTATAAGGTTCCGGATACAATACCATTTATGCCTAAAAACAAGTGCGCCACAGCTACTCTCCAATCAGCTTCCTGGTTACGCAGCAGCCGGACAGCTGCCTTTGTTTTTGATCCGCTGATGGAACAAGTACACTGTCGGCCTTGAAGTTGGTTATCTACTAACAAGGTATCCTGCCTGCTAATAGGCACTGTACGGCCATCCTTGGAGCGGGCCCCAACACTGGACTTCAGTTTCATAGATCTCACACAAGTTCCTAGTATGCTCTCTCCTATTAAGAATATATTTTCCAACTACAGTTTCAAACTACTGTTTCATAAAAAAAGCAGAAGTCTCGAAATAGTTGACAGAATGGGAGAGCCATTGCGCTGCTGCCTCTCCGTCTCTCTCTCTGCATATATATATACACATATATATTGAGGATATCTTCTGCTTTTGATGCATTTTAATTCTAGTGATACTCGCCTTACTTCAATTAGGAAGTGACAACTTGTGAGTTAACTTTTTTAGCTCAGCATATGTGGGAATGTACAAACTCATGCATAAACATAAACCGAACTACCCTTGTGGAAAAAAGGCTAATAACTTTTTAAAGCATAAGTGAAAAATAGCAACCAATGAAAACTGAAGTCTACATGATCCTAATTGCTGAGAAAATGACTTATTTGTCCACACCACCCAAGAAGGCATAAGGCTGAGGAGTGGGTAGATATGTGAATAACAAAAGATAACTTTACAGTACATCAGCTCTGAGAGTTTAATGCACTTGTATTAAAGCATGAGTGTGTGGAGGCGTAAGCAGTGACAGGCAAGGAGAGCTGTGTCTGTTATGCAAGTGGAATGAAGCCAAGCACAGAAGCTACAGGGTTTTTTTTTTTTCCTTCATTGACTTCAAACTCAGTTTACCAGCACTCTTATAAGTGTGAATTTTGAATGCGACTAAGAACTACTGCTTACAGAGTAACAACACTATACACTAAATCAATGTAAACCACCTTAGTATTTAGTAATCATTTTCTTTCTGACCTTGAAAATCATGCTTTTGTCTCACTTATGTTCATCTGAATTCTGCAGCAAAGATTGCTTCCCTGCCTTGTCATTTTGATTGGGTTAACTTGGGAACCTTTACAGCCCTTCCTTGCTCTCCTTTTTTAACACAATCAAACACAATCAAATATAACAAATCAAATTAAATTTAAAAAATCAATTTAAATATAACATGTTTTAACGCAGTGTTTGGTTTTATTTTTAAGAGTCTTGAAGTCTCTTCCTTCCATTCCTTCCAACTTGTTTTCCATTTTTGAGAAATCATTTTTTGACACCAATTGGTCAATGATACTATTTGCCATTGCTACTATCTTTATCAACATAAGCAAACTGTATTTTCAGAATTAATCTTTAAACAGATAGTTACCTCTGTTCAGATTTATATTGGGAAGAGCTTGATGAGGAAGAAAGATTCTTGCGGGCATCTTGGTTCTCTGGTGAATTGAGTAGAGATGATGAAATTTGTACTTCTAATTTATAATTGGCATCTGCATCTTTGCAGGCATGCACACAACACAATAATTTGAGAATATTTTAAGGGAATTTGATTCAAAAAACAAGCAGAAGGATCTGAAAACAATTCTATACTTAGGGTTTGAAAAGACTTGAAACAGTCAAAATTCACAAAGTTTCTTAAATTAAAGGTTACAAAAATGAGATAATGCCTATATGACTACTAAGAGGTAATATAAGTAGGCCAAATAGGTGCAATAGGAACTTACAGTAAAAATGACAAGACTCTTAGAAAATATACTTTTGTTATATAGATCAAAAAACAAGATTAAAAAAAATGTCTATTCTGAGAGTGAAGAGTTGCAATAGGAGCTCAAAAAGGAAGTTAGATTCAAGAGAAAGTGATAGTGTCCATAATTAAATGATCGCAGCAGGAGGTATGATCATTTCCTTCCTTTTATAGATCACTAGTTACAGTGAGCAAACCTTCTGGGGCAAGAGACCCTTCTAGGAGCTTAAAAGCTCCCAATAAGGAACTCACTTCATCCAAGGCATATGTATTTGTGATTCCAAAGCTAAGAACTAACATATTGTCTGGATAATATTGATTTGGATATATTGATATATCCAAATATATTGCTATTGATATTGGATAATATTTTTTTTTCCTTTTTTCTGTGTTTTTTTTTAATCAGATTATGTGAAAAAATTTCAGACATAAGACTAGTTGTTGTGCTAATATTAGTCGTTCAAGTATAGAACAGATGAACCAAGAAGAAAAAAGAAAAGAAAAACAAATAAATAACTTATGAATAGAAAGTATTTTAGAAGGATTATGAAAGGGATGAATAGAAGTAGAAAAAAAGGAAGTACTAATTAGTTTTTTTATATGAATCTTATTTTTTTCAAGTGTTTCTTGCAGCCTAGACAATATAAGACCCATTCACAACACTGAAAAAAAAGATTTTTTAAAGCCATTTTATTTATTTTTGACCTAACTGGTCCCACAAAGGCTTGCAGTGGGTAGCTTTGCCCCATATAGAAAGTGTGTGAAGAATTAGATACCAAAATAGGGTACACAAACTCAGCTTATGACAGAGAAAGATGGTCAATGGAAAACACTGAAAAGAAAAGAGATTTTCTTCTTCTCTTAAATTCTTCCATTTTCAAAGCTCCTTCCTCTCAAGTTTTAAAAGGTAGATTTCCCTCTTGGAGGAAAGCACTAAATCTTTTTATTTACAAATAGAATTGAATTTGTTCTTTTAAGACACAGAGAGGGAAACATAGCCTGATTCCCTACAAGATAGTGTCTCAGTGATTAGAGAAAACATTAACCAGGTGATTTTGGGGCTCAGTAGAGGATATTGATTTCATCCTTCCTTCTCAAAGCTTTTCAGTTTTTCATTTAAAAACAAAACTCAAGATGCAGGGAGTTGGACAGTTAGCTCAAAAACAAGAGAGACTTCATTTTGATCATAAAGACAGCTGAGTGGAAAAGGTCTACTTCAGTAGCTTTCTCAAGGCCTGATTGTACATTGTATATAATATCTCTAAAATGCATCACAAATAAAAAAAAGTACAATTAGAGAGCTATAACAAATTTTAATCAATGAAAGAAGCTTTAAAAGTGTCTAATAACTTTTAAAATTGCAGCTTTTTGATTTTTTTTTTGTTTTCATTATCATAAGCATGATAGTGCTTCTCATTCCTTAAAAATGGTATTCAAAAAGAATAAAATACTTCATGTGAAATCACTCTAAAATCCATCCAACACTCTTCTGTGCTAATTCTAATCTAATTTACTTTTTTTTAATACTAAAAATCATAAACTTCTTGCTGATTTCATGATATATTTTCATAATCCCAAATCTGCTTAACAGTTTAAAGGTGATAGAGAGAATCATTTTTCTGTCTCTCTGTCCCACAGGAGATACAAATCTTTCTTCCTTCCTTCCTTATAAAAGTTGTCTCATGCGCAAATTCAGGCAGAAAGAGATGCAAAAACACTATTACTAGAAAAACCTAAGGCATAGCTTAAGAGTAAACCACAAGGGCCTATCCATCTACTTTTTCTTCAAACTAATGAATTTTACGTGCATGTTAACACATATAAATATAAGTTAATCAGACATC
>JAVCKT010016479.1:0-15917 GCA_032273925.1 Rhynchotus rufescens
GGTGAGCCTGTCTTTTCCAAGGTAGATTGAAGTCTTACCAATAGTTACTTTGAGTTAACTGGTCTGGTTAAACAGATAGAGGTAGATTTGAAATAAGGGTGTGTATCTGTTAAGAATTGACTCTTGTTAACTTAAACAACAAACAACATGAACAACAACAGCAAAAAAAAAAAAAAAAAAACCATACCCAACAAAATGGGGTCTTATAGTGGCCTTATTTCTGTTCTCTTCCCTCCATTCCATGTAGCTTAATCTTTGTTTTGTGGGTTTTTTTTTGTTTGTTTGTTTTTCCAAAGGTAATGAAAAAGTGCCTGGAGCTTGGAGCAAAGAAAGTCTTTTATATCGCTGCAGACATGTCTTCCTCTTCAGAGCCTGAAAAGGTGGTTCAATTTGCTGTCCAAAAACTGGGTAAGCTGACTATATTTCACATTTCTTGGTGGTAAAGCACTTCCCAGCCTTTCAAGAGGAAGACTCGTTGTTTCAGCTGGTAGCTGGTCAGAGGATGGCATCTTTTTCCTGACATCTCTTTCCCCTGTCCCCAGGGGGACTGGATTTCTTGGTGCTGAACCACATTGGCATGACCCCGTTCCAGATGTGGGATGGAGATGTGGAACACACTCGCTGGCTCATGCAGGTGAGGGTTCCCAGTAGGGAGAGGCCACGTGGAGTGGGGTGAGTCTGGCTTTTTCTGGGTTGGCTTTGGGAGATTTGAAGACAAAATCAAGCCTATAGCAATGGCTGAGGTTGAATGTTTTATTTCACTCATGTTTCGAGTAAATAGTCTTTGTTACTGGACTAGGCGCCTTGCTCAAGTATGTTGGTGTGTAAGTGTGCAGAGGAATGTCTGGGAAGAACAACTCTCCTGCTGCTGCCCATTTTACCTCCCGGTAGCCTGGTATTTTCACGGATTAGTAGAATAATCCCTGTAGGATTACTTGTGGGAGGTTGAACTGTAGGTATTAACACCTCCCACAAATCTATGGCAGATGCACATGTCGTTGCAGAACACGATAAAAGGTGATTTTTTTGAAATGATGTTTGCTCCTGAGTGTCTGTTCACAGGCATGGTGTTTTGCTGTAGATCACTTTGGTGTCATGCTTTGGAAGCACCGAGACAGATATTTTCCTGATTGTTTGCCTAATCAGCTTAGGTAAACCCTATTAGTTGTACTTCGTGTTGAAAAGTCTGTTTGCTAGAGAACCAAGGATCACAGGTACAAAAAGCCCAGTAAGTTACAGAACAGTCAAGCTCAAAAGACAGGCTGAGTGTGAGGCTTCGTTGTGGTCTTGCTTCACAGTCTAAATAGACTTAGAAGGGGCATAAATCAAGATGCTACTGCTCTCCTTATTGCAGAATAGATATTGAAGGCTATAGAATAGCATATAAGTCCAAGCTGTGCTTCTTTGCGTTTCTGACCACTGCGTTGGCTTTCTGGCTCTTGCTGACCTTCTTTCCAAACTCTCCTACTCTTTCTATGACTTTTTTTGTCATTCCAGGTGAATTTCTTCAGTTATGTGGCCCTTGCAACAGCAGCTCTTCCCACACTAGAGGAGAACCAGGGCTCTCTGATAGTTGTTTCTTCTCTCACAGGTTAGTGCTTATAATTGGTGGCAGTCTGGTATTGTGGAAACTGTGGCTTTACAGCACACTGTGTTTTCATGTCCTTGAACACATTTCAAATATACTTTTCATAGCAGAAAGCAGGATGGGGCCTGGCATTCCAGAACACCTTTTCCAAGTTGCATCACTTTGCATTCCCTTGGAATGTTGCTCTGCACTTGGGAAGTGGCCAGGTCTGCTCGCTTGTCTCCCAACCCTCACACCAGGCTCGTGTATCCCACAGCTTTGAGACCTTTCTCCCACTCTCTAAAGCCAGGCTTTGGCCAGCTGGAATAGCTGCAGCTACCTTTATCTGCTCTGTGGGATGGAAGAGCAGGAGAGAGGCTTCTGAGTGTAGTCACCATGTGAAAGCTTACACTACAACCTTCTACACATCCTGACCCAATGTGTTTTGGGGCTGGAACTGCCATGGGACTGATGTGTCACCACACAGTGTGGTGTCTGTGTGGTGGCTGTGGCATCACGTGGCTTGGTTTGTATTTCAAGGGGTCAGGTGTGGTTTGTTTTGCTTCAGGCTCAGCCTGTGACCTAGGTACTGGATAGATGAAAGGGCATTTCTTCCCCTTGCCACCCCCATTTGTGGCTGTTTTCTTGGGATATGCTCACATAAGGTGGTGTCATTTTCAGAAACGCCCGAGTGAATGGAAATAGAGGGAAATGAGTGGATGCAGCATGGCAAAGCCTCCGTTTTGCCTGGATCCTTCCTTCGTGGCATTGTTTCCTTATAACTACTTCCTAGTGTTTCCCATTCTCCCTTTCCAGGGAAAATTCCTACTCCTTTCACCACGTCATATTCTGCCACCAAGTTTGCACTGGACGGATTCTTCGGCTCTTTGCGCCATGAACTCGCCATGCAGAAGAAAAACATCTTCATCACACTCTGCATCCTGGGCTTAATTGACACCGAGGTGGCGTTAGAGAAGACCAGGTATGTGTTTGGAGGAGGATGCAGGAGTTGGGTATATAGGAGCTTACCTCCTCCGCAGAGAATGCAAAGAAATGCATAGTGTGCATAGATAGTGTGGTCATCTAAGTGTGCAAGAAAATGGATGTGAAAAGTGCATTTGCTTGGGTGTGGCGTGAGGGTTGTGCGTGTCTCCCATCCCTAAATAGGACCATGCAGAACCCAGGGTGCAAAGTTAAGGCCACGACAGGTCCTGACTGCCTTGAGTGACGCCCTGCGGGTCTCCTTGCAGGGGCAAAGTGTACCTGACCGCTGCTCCCGCTGCGGAAGCTGCCCTGGCCATCATCCGAGGAGGAGCCACGCGGGTGCACGAGGCTTTCTACCCCTGGTGGCTGCAGTACGTGTGCCGCTTCCGAGACTGGTTCCCCAGCCACCGGGACCGCGTTTTACAGAGCTACTACAACTACAGCAGCCCCTGAGAGGTTCCTGCCCTCCTCCCGTCTTCCCTCGTCGTCCCCCTCTGCCAGCTCCAGTCCTGCCTCTCCTCCTGGGCATCGCTTTTGGTATTTGGTGTCCTCAGGTTTAATTTCTGAAGCTTCTCCTTGTAGAAAAGGATGAGCAGTGGCAGGATGAAATAAAGGGGAATTAAAGCTAAAGGTGTGGAGAAAAACTCTGCTGATGTGAGCGCAGTCTGGAGCAGCTGGAGCTCAGGTGGTTTCATTGCTCATCTGCAAAATGCAGTTCTCATCTAGGCCTGCTGAGTGACCAGGAGGAGCTGGGATAGAGCTTCTCTGTTAGACTGGAAGCTGCACAGACCCTGTGGCAGGTTACAAAATATTCATTGCTAAAATATGTATATTTCTGCTCCTGATCTGTAAATGTCTGTACATTCCCTGGACATGTTGCTGCTTTTCCACCTCATTTGAGCGAGCTGGAACACGGGGTGCTGCCCAGAATAAGGCAGGATCAGATCCAAGAGGACCTGGGCTCTGTCGTCCATCCTTCTGGAAAAGTTTCCCTGCTTGCACAGGTGACTTGATGGAAACAGGCTCTCCTCATCTCTGGTTCCTCATATCTTCAAGGGTAGGCACTAGCTAAAAGCCACTGCAACCAACACGTGAAATAAAACCCCAAGTTACTTGGCAAGTAAAACTTTTATTAAATAAATTTAAGATTTCTTTTTTTTTTTTTCTTTTAAGACCAGAGTGAGGAATTTGATATTGATAAAGCTTGTATCTCACCTGTGACCTTGTACAGTCACATCAGTAACTGTAAGGGAAGGAACTGATTGTAAATGCTTATTTTAAGCAGCCTGACATAGAATTTCCAAAGTTTTTTTTTTTTCTTTCCATTTTGCATTTGTTGGTCATTTTCTTTTTTGTTCAAAATTAGATGAAGCTTAAACTTCCTGAAATTACTTGTAGCAGAAATAAAATACATTATACAAATCACATACATAATAGATGTTAAGTATAAAAATGGTATTTACAGTCAGTAAACATGGACTGTTGAAACACACAGACTTGCACTGCTCCATCCATCTTTCAGACTCCCATCAGGTCCAGAGGGGTGGCTGAGGAGATGTCCATGTCCTTGAAGGACTTGGCCAGAGCCAGCTGAGTGAGGGGAAACTGGAGGAGAAGGGCTGAGGTCCTCGGGAGCCCCAACATCTCTCCTTAGTCTGAGTCTCATCCACCTTTCTCCACCAGCCCTCTGTTCACACGTAGACATAAACACACACACACACACATACACACACACACACACAGAGGAATGTTCTTGGTATTTTATCACACTCTGAAATACTCTGAAGATTTTTTTTTCTGTATTTTGGTAGAAACTTAGGGGACTTTCAAGTTGTTAAATGGATGCACCATTTCAGTAACACCCCCTTCCCCCACTCTAGTATTTTTTTTTTGTTAAATCAAGCTCTGACCTATGTTCTGTGCTTAAGTGTACAATTATCTCTATCTATGCTGCATACTGTATAATCTGTCCTTTGGAGGGGGAGGTGGAAGGAAAAACATGAAAGATAGCCCTCTTTTATCACACTATCCTCCTGGTGTTTGCTCGGAAAAGCTCTGCAGAGGGTGTGAGAGGCAAGTCCCTGGGTTCAGCTCTGCAGAAGAACATGTTCTGTTGGGCAGGGAGGTTGCAGATGCTTGCTAACCAGCTTCGGCTGGTTTCCAGCACGGGGAGGCACTGGGACGCTTCTGTCACTCTCTTCTGGCAATAGCGTTTGCTGGAATCCTCTCATCTCCTCTTGCCTGGATCAAGAGAGCTGCCCGTTAGCGTGGCGAGCTGGGAGCCGGGGTCTGGGCCATGCATGCAGCTGCAGTTCCTGCAGGGAAAGGATTCCCTGTGCTTTCAGCCTCACCCAGGAGTGTTGGGACAGGCTTGGGCATCCAGTTCCAGGAGCTCGCTCTGCAGAAGCCCTTGGCAGGTTAAGACGGAGAGCTGCTGAGATGCTTAACCAAGCTGGTGCTAAGGTGGGCAGGTGAGTGACTCGCGAGCTGAGCGGCTGGCTGGGCCCCAGTCCTGGAGGTATGTCGTTTTGGGGTGGTTTGGCCTTGCTTCTCGCTAAAACCGAGCGGGGAGCGGTGCTCTCCCCTGCTCCTTGTCCGTGCTCTCAAAAACACCGGCCTGTCTGCAGCGCCTCGCGAGGAGACGTCGTGCCGAGGCAAAGCCTTGGCTTCCAAGCCCTCGTGCAAGGCGTCAGGCTCTGGATGGAAAAATTTGGTCCTGTGAGTCACTTTAATAAAAAATAGAGACTGTCTATTTATATTTATAATTATCTATGAAAGGGACGGGAGATGGGGTGGGCTAAGGTCCCAAACGTCACCGTGGTGGCCTAGACACACACCTCCGGGTTTCCTTGGCCTGTGTTCTCCAGGCACACCCTGAGAGGAAAAGCTTCAGGTGCCCAAATCTGCTGGTTTTCTGCTCCCTTTTATGCACCACATCAGCAGCAAACGTGCGAGTCCGTTGGGGCAAAAACCCTTCCTGGTGGGCAGGTCCGGAGCCTTCCCTCCCGGTTCCCGGCTTTGGGAAGGCAGGCTGAAGGCAGATGGGGCAGGAAGGAGAGGAGCAGAGGAAGGAAAGGAGCGATGTCGAAAGAGTTCATAGACTTATTGGCCTCTGTAAATGAACCTGAAGCAGAAATTCTTCCTCTGGGCTTTCCCTTCACCTGAACGGAAAAGGGTGACCAAGTTAGGAGGACACACGTGCAAACCTCAGGCTTTGAGCTGCTTAAAGGTGGAGGGATGTGGCCCCATTTAGAAGGGATGAAGCCCTTGCCTTGTTCCAATGAGCTACCTGGCCTTGTGCCGTTGGGCTACCTGGCCTTGTGCCGTTGAGCTACCTGGCCTTGGTCCATTGGGCTACCTGGCCTTGTGCCGTTGGGCTCCCATTTTAACACAGCTCCTACATCAGGCAGCTCTTCCGTGGCCCTCCATAGCCCCACCTGGACTCAGGAGCTTCTTTGATGGTGTAGGCCCCAGAGGAGGCTGCCCAAGGCTCGGCCGAGCTAGCGAGCACTCTGAGTACGAATGTTCTGGAGATCCTTGGTTCTGGAGACCCCAGCACGGATTTGGGGGTTTACATGGGCCTGCTGTGGCAAACCCTACGCAGGGACATTTAGCCAAGAGGAGCCAGCTGCCAGCAAGGCCACCGAACCGTTTCCCACCATGACCCTCCTTTGTCCTCCCTGACACTGGCCCCGTGTCCTCCTTTGTCCTCCCTGACACTGGCCCCGTGTCCTTCTTTGTCCTCCTTGACACTGTCCCCGTGTGCGGTGGGGTTCCTGGCCCCTGGTGAACTGGCTGTGCCAGGCTGCCAAGCTGCCTTTTCCAAACGACGTGAATCGGGTGCTTGTCCCTCTTACCTTGGATGCACTGTCCACGTCGGGACACCTGCCCCAGCTGAAAACCCAACGCTTGAGTTTCTAAATCTTCTTAGAAAGAACAAACGTGGGGAGGGGTTGGCCCTTCCCTCACGGGCAGGGGACTGGGGCCGTTCTGGTACTGGAGCCTGTCGGTCCTGCCCGACTGTGTTGGAGGAGCTGTGATTTCCAGCAGCGCCACAGCTCTGCCAGGGCCCCGCTGAAGACCCTGCTGACCTGCGCCCAGGCCCGGGGCATGGACTTCCTGCCTTGACCTGTCTCATGGCTAGGGCTTTTCCTGGCAGTCCCTGCACTATGTTTGGTCCTGATTACCCCTGCTGGGCCTGATCCTGGCCTGCAGACTGACCTCCTGGCTTGGCCTTGGCCCGTCCTCATTTCCAGAGAACTGCCTGCTGAGCTGTTGGTTGAACCTGGCTGCCGTCTCCAGGTGCCCTTGGTTAGCGTGAGGGTGGCCTCTTGCTGGTGGCAAGGGGACGTGCTGGTGGTGGCACGTCCCCTGCGCTGCCAGCCGCGTTCCTGTGCTCAGCTCCCCTTCCCTCCAGGGAGCAGCTCCCCTTGCAGCTCCCACGCACAAACAGGGCTCCGAGGTCACCAGCTTTACCTGTGCTGCACGAGTGACTCCTGCTGCCTTGCCTGCTGCTCTCAGTAGGGATGGTTGGCGTCTTTGGGTCGTTTTAACTGGACCTTCAAACGTTTCATGCCAATCTGGAAGCCGTTCATGGCCTGGATAGCGGTCTGTGCGCTGGATGGGTTGTCAAAGCTTACAAAACCTGAAGAACAGGATATGGGCATGGCCAAGAGCTCTTGGCTTCATGCATGAGTGTCCTCGTTACCTGCCGTGCTCTCCTACCTGATGCCATAAGCACTCACCGAAACATTTGCTCTGGTTGGTGGCACGATCCATGAACACCTTGGAGGAGATGATGTTGCCGAAGGGCAGGAACATCTGCATCAACTCGTTGTCTCCAAACTCCTGAGGGAGATGGTAGATGAAGAGATTGCAGCCTTCGGGACCTGCAAGCGTGGGGGCAGTGGGGAGGGACCAAGCACAGGCAGCCCCCAGAGGAAAGAGAAAGAGAAACGTACTCAGCTCGGAGCACAGTGGTGGAGGAGAACCCAGCACTGCCTCGGTCTGCCTCAGCCTGCCCTTGAGGACATCTTCCAGTGACTAGTCCAGGGCAAAAGCCCCTAGGGGTTGCCCGAGAGCATCTGGGAAGCAACGCGCAGACATGAAGGTTCTAGGGAGCGGATTTGGCTACGGCAGCTCTGCTGGCTCCCACCCGGGTGCTGGGCATGGCCGCTCTCCAGCAAGGAGCTCTGTTGCGTTGGAGAGGAGCCAGCTGAGGAGACTGCCCCAGCCCGGCTCAGCGCTGCCCGGGGCAGCAGGCACTTCGGCACGGAAGGGGCCAGCAGGGGTGCGCGAGCCGGGCGCAGACCGATCCCTGCAGCTCCACGTTCTGTCTGGATGAGTTTTGGAATAAGCTGCAAGACAAACCCTGAAGCTGGGAGAGCTCCTGAGAGGAGGAGGAGGAGGAGGAGGAAGAGGCCTTGGGAGACTCTGGATTGACAGCATCAGCAAAGAGAGGGAACGGTGCCCTTCTCTCCAGCGTGGCTGCACCCTCAGATGCTGGTGCTACACCGACTGCCAGCTTTGCTCCAGGCAGCATCTGACCAGCTTGGAGCTCGGGGGATTTGCATGACGAGCATTTTCCTGCTCTTTATAGTCTGCTCCCTGCAAAGCCAAGGTTGGTTCCATCGCCCCACTCCAACACGGAGGATTAGAGTGGACAAGGGCGAGTGTGGTCTCCTCCGCTGAGGTACGGTAGAGATGAGGAGCTCCACGAGCTCCTTCTCCCTGCACTGCCCCATCCCGCGCTGATCCTCACCTTCCCGCTGCTGCTGCAGGACGGGAGGCGGCTGAGGAACGCTCTGTGCGAGGGGAGCGATGGTGGCAGCCGGATACACCGCTGTGGGGCAAGGAGACAGAACAGGGGGTCACCTCAGACACGCGGCGGCCTCACCAGGAACCGAGAGCGAGGCGGCAGCCGGTACCTGCGTACTGCTGAACCCCTGCGAAGGCCGGGTGCAGGGGCTCCGCCACCGAAGGGCTCTGGGCTGCAGAGAGGAAGGACGGAGTCAGCAGCACGGCAGGAGGGATTGCACGCGCAAATGGAATTGCATGCACAAATGGAATTGCATGCACAAATGGAATTGCACACACAAATGGAATTGCACACGCAAATGGAGTCAGTGGCACAGCAGGAGGACTTGCACACACAAATGGAATTGCACACACAAATGGAATTGCATGCGCAAATGGAGTCAGAAGCACAGCAGGAGGGAATGCACGCGCAAATGGAATTGCATGCACAAATGGGGTCAGTGGCACGGCAGCAGGAATTGCACACCAAATTGCACACACAAATGGAGTCAGGCACGGCAGCAGGAATTGCACACGCATGTTCCATGCACACGCATGTTCCATGCCTCACTGATAAATGACTAGAAAGTCTTTGATGTGAGGATCCAATAAAAATAAAAGGAGGTAACTAGTTCTTGATTTTTCCCCTCCTGTTCCAGTTGTCCCTACCTGAGTACGGCACAAGGCCATTGGTGTAAACTGTGTCCAAACTTGGATGGCCATTTGAGAATGGCACCACTCCAGTGAATCCATTGGGAATGGGTGCTACCAGCCCTGGCATGGCTGCTGTTCCCAGGAGAGGCGGCGAATGTAGCCCTGCAGAGCGGGAAGAAAAGGGGGATCCTGCAGGAGGGTAAGAAGCTCCCGCTCCCTCCAGCCGCCCGCGAGAGCCCCACGGGACGCGGGGAGCAGCTTTCCCTGCCCAAGCAAGGAGCATTGCAGCAAGGAGCGCTGCAGTAAGGAGCATTGCAGTAAGGAGCATTGCAGCAATGAGCGCTGCAGCAATGAGCGCTGCAGCAAGGAGCACTGCAGCAAGGAGCACTGCGGCAATTGCAGCAAGGAGCGCGCGGGGCACGAAGGGCTCGCGGTGGCCGGGTCCTCACCTGAGGCTGGAGCAAACGGGGTGGCCGGCAGCCCGCTGAGACTAACGGCCCCGATCTGCTGCAGGTGGCAGGGCGCAAGGGCCACGCCGGGGCTCACGTAGCTGCCGTGGGACGTGGAGAGAACCGTCGTCTGCTGCTGCATCAGCTGCAAGGCAGGGGCACGGCCGGTCAGCACGACGCGCGGCCGGGGGCCGGCGTCTCCCAAGAATTCCCTGATGCAAAATACTGGGAGCGCCCGCTGGGATGGGGCGGCTGGGACAGCTTCAGGAGGGGCAGAGCTGCTGCCGGAGCAGCGTGCGGGTCCTCGTGCTGAAACCCAGGCCGCGAGGAGGGTCCGCAGGGAAAGGGGCCCCGCGCGGCTGCTGCCGCTGCCCCTGATGGCGACACTTCATGCACACAAGAACCAGCCTGGGTCCCTCCTCCGGGGACAGGGTGGGAGAAGAAAGGGGACAAAACGGGTGGGGGGGGGGTTGGGACGCGGGAGGAAGGAGAGAGAAGCAAAATGGGGGGAAAGTAAACAAGAAAGAAGGAAGGAAACTGAAAGGGCAGGAGACGAGCTGAGCCCCAAGGGAAGGGAAAGGAGCAGGAAGGGGAAAAGAGCAGGCTAAAATCAAAGAGGAGGGGACGGAAGGTGCAGAAGGAAGCGAGTAGCCCAGCTAAGGCCCGATTCTTCCTTTTCCCCTTTTTTTGTGTCTGTGTGAGTTTCCGAAGCTGCAGGTGCGAGGCGGGCACTGAAGCGCAGGATGCCGCGAGGTCCGGCCGCTCTCCTCCTGCGACTCCCCTGGGAAAGCCCTTGTGGCCACGGCGCCGTCGCGGCCCAGCCCGTCGCTGCCTCCCTCCCCATCGCATCGGGGACCCTTCCCGGCAGCGGCGGACACAGAGCCGCCAGGAAAGGACCTTCTTTAAGCACCTTCCTTTGACACAAGTACCCCTGAAGGCCTTGGGAAATTGCCTTTTTCCGTGGGCTTAATAGCAACAAAAAATCACAAAGGTGCTGAGAGCCACTGAGGAGACCCAAAAAGGGGTGTTTTCTGCAGCAGAACCGAGCAGGGCCTTCTTGAACTGGGAATCTGCCTCAAACACAAATGAGAATCACCACAACCAGCCCAAGACAGCCAAGGGCCCAGGCTCAGCTTGAAGGCACAGAGAGCCTCAGCAGATAAGGAGCCAGATAAGCAGAATATCTGCAGCCCCCTGGCACCTGCAGCTCCCTCTCCAGGGCCTGACAAGCCCCACGGTCACATTAGCCAAAAATAAAACCTGAGGAGCCCAGGACTGCACCGGGACCAGGTCCTTCCTGCAGGCTGCAGCACGGGAGGCAGCGTGTGAAGGTGGGTGCAGGTTCCCACGGGGGTGCAACAGCAGCGACACGTTTGTGCCAGTCTGCGTCGCAGCCGAGCAATCCAGCGAGAGGGTCTCGGCTGCCTCCTGCCAGCCCGTCCAGGAGGGAACTGCACGCGGACAGAGCCGCCAAGGGAGAACCTGCAGCCTGGGGCGATTCCAATGGAGAACCTGCATCCCAGGGTGATTCCAATGGAGAACCTGCAGCTCAGGGTGATTGCAATGGAGAACCTGCAGCCTGGGGTGATTCCAATGGAGAACCTGCAGCTCAGGGTGATTGCAATGGAGAATCTGCATCCCGAGGCGATTCCAATGGAGAATCTGCATCCTGGGGGGATTCTAATGGAGAACTTGCAGCCTGGGGTGATTCCAATGGAGAACCTGCATCCCAGAGTGATTGCAATGGAGAACCTGCATCCCGGAGCGATTCCAATGGAGAATCTGCATCCCAGGATGATTCCTATGGAAAACCTGCATCCCGGGGTGATTCCAATGGAGAACCCGCAGCTCAGGGTGATTCCAATGGAGAACCTGCATCCCGGGGTGATTCCAAAGGAGAACCCGCAGCCCGGGGTGACGGCAGGAGCCGGGAAGCCTCTCGCGTTCGCTGCGGCGACCCTGTGCGTGGCGCCCAGCCCGGGGCCGGCGTCGCCCCGCGGCCAGGCGGGCACCTTGCCCCCCAGCCCCCCGGGATACTCACAGCCTGCGCATAGGCGCCGTACGGGCTGAGCGGCAGCGCGAGAGACGGAGTGAATATCCCCAGCTGCCCCACCATTTGCTGCATGCGCCGGAGGGTCCTCTCCTTATCTGTGTCAGCAAACTTCACCACTAGACTGGAGGAGGCACCCTAGGCACGGAGAGAGGAGACAGAGAGGAGGTGGGGGACAGGAGGCCACGGGGCGGCCCCAGAGGTTAGACAAGGTGGGATGGGGCAGAACAGGCAGCGGAGAGCAGCAGGAAGAGGAGCAGAAGACTGTTGGAGGGCTCAGGAGTTGCCTGGAACCTGGGCCGTTCCCTTCTCCATGCATCCATCCATCCATGCATCCATCCATCCATGCATGCATGCATCCATCCATGCATCCGTGCATCCATCCATGCATCCATCCATCCATCCATCCGTGCATCCATGCATGCATCCATCCAGGATGCATCCCGCACCCCCGGCCTGCCCGGGAACCCCCAGCGAGGCGGGGAGAGGGTGGGCACGGGGGCCCTCACTGACCACACTGGGCTGCCAGCAGCCTGCCCTGTCTTTATTTGAGACTACTCCAGGTACCATAAGAGAAACACGGGTCCGTCCTTGGATCTTTCTTTTTTTTTAGCATTAAGTGCAGTTATTAATTTACTGCCAGTGTGGACACGGACACACAGTGCCCAGCCCAGGAGGCCGGAGAGTTCCCGAAGCCGAGGGCAGGGAGATGCCACCATCCTCCCAGCACCCCCGCAGGAAGCTGCAGCTGCAGCCGGGGCTTCATTCCGTGCCGGGGGGCAGAGGACGGGCAGGGGGGTCCCCCCATACTCACGGGCATGGTCTGGCTGCCGTGCAGCGCGTGGATCGCGGCCTGCGCCTCCGTGTGCGAGGAGAACTTGACGAAAGCGCAGCCTGCAAAGGGACGGAGAGCAGAGGACGCTGCGGGGACGGGGCGCCCGCCAAGCCGGGCCTGGCAGAGCCCGGCTCGGGGAGACAGGCCACCCTGAGGGAGCGGGGCAGGACCCTGGCCGCATCCCAGCGCCTCAGCCTTGGAAAGGAACGTGGAAGGCACTCCGGGCATTGCTTCAGCAGATGCGAAGCGCTGCTGTCCATGATCACAGAGTCACAGAGTGCCCAAGGTTGGAAGGGGCCTCTCGAGATCATCCAGTCCAACCTTCCCGCTCCCGCAGGCACACCCGGAGCACGGGGCACAGGCGGCATCCAGGCGGGTTTGGAGACCTCCAGAGCAGGAGACTCCCCGGCCTCCCTGGGCAGCCTGGGCCAGGGCTCGGGCACCCTCACAGGGAAGAAGTTCCTCCTCACCTGGAGACGGAACCTCCTGTATTTCAGCTTATGCCCATTTCCCCTTGTCCTGTTGCTGGCCACCAATGAGAAGAGAAGGATGGCACCATTCTACATCTTCCTCACATTACCCACTTCCCCAAACGCTTTGTGCACTCCTAACTGTGGGTGAGAACGCTTCCAATCCAGAGCCAGGTTGAGCCCGGCTCAATCACCAGTGATCCGCTAAGCCAGACAGTCCCGCTCCTGTCACCCAGCTCGTGTCCCATCTCCCCCATTCCGCGGTGGGAGAAGGTGACTCCCATTGCAGCAGGCAACCCGTCCCGCTCCCCACGGCCGGGGGGCGGCAGCTCCGCAGCGCGGGCCGGGCGGGGAGCCCCGGGACGAGGCGGGAGCAGCGAGGCCGCTTTGCAGAGCTCGGGAGCAGGGAGCAGGGGCCGGCGCACGGGGAAGCCTCTCACACCTTTGCTGCTGCCGTCGGGTCCGCGGAGCACCGTGCACTCGTCAATGGCGCCGAAGGGCTGGAAGAGCCGCAGCACGTCCTCCTCGGACTGCTGCTTGTTCAACATGCCCACGAAGAGCTTCCTGTCCCCTGGGGGAAGGCGAGGACGTGAGGCTGCTGCGGGGCGCCCGCGCCGCGGCGGCCAGCACGCTCGCACGCCGCACGCTTCGCTGCAAGGGGCTCGCGGCAGGACGGCGCGGGGGGCCTCCCGCTGCAGCGCGGGGCTTTGCACCAAGCAGCGAGCCGAGCTCAGCAGCTGCAAAGCCAGGCCTAAGGGCGAGGTTGTGCATTTAGGGCTGTGGGATGGAGGACAGGGCCTTCCAGCTGCATCCTGCAGCAGGGCCGAGCGGGCGGCTGTTCCGCCTGCACCGCAGCGGGAATGGGAGCAGGGCAGCAGCCGGCTCCTGTCCCGCTCCCGGCGTGTGCCCTGCACCCCAAACACGGCCCCAGCGCCCCCCGGGACCCCAGCGTCCCGCCGGGGCCAGGAGAGATGACAACTACCTCCACGGCTCTCGCTGTCCGCGGGCTTCACCTGGATCGGGCGCGCCATCTGCAAGGAGAGAAAGGCGCAGGGTCAGCCACGGCACATCCCGCCGGGAAGCGCTTCCCAAACGGGAATGTCCCGCCGGGAAGCGCTTCCCAAACGGGAATGTCCCGCCGGGAAGTGCTTCCCAAACAGGAACATCCCGCCGGGAAGTGCTTCCCAAATGGGAATGTCCCACCGGGAAGCGCTTCCCAAATGGGAATGTCCCACCGGGAAGCGCTTCCCAAACAGGAACATCCCACCAGGAAGTGCTTCCCAAATGGGAATGTCCCGCCGGGAAGTGCTTCCCAAACAGTGCCCGCAGACAGATCCCACCAGGAAGCGCTTCCCAAATGGCGCCCACGGGCAGATCCCGTTGGGAAGCCGCTTCCCAAACGACTCCTGCAGGTAGATCCTGTTGGGAAGCACTTCCCCAACAGCGCCCGTGGCACATCCTACTGGAAGCGCTTCCCAATGGGCATATCCTGTCCCAACGGGCAGGACAGCCCCGTGCGGCTGCTTCGGAGGACGCTCCGCGCTGGAGACCTGGGAACGCCGTTTGCTTCGGGATGGCTGGCGCGGTGTCGGGGTGCTGAATCCCGGCCGCCTCCCTTCCCTTCCCTCCCCTCCCCTCCCCGCTATTCCCGCCGCGTGGAACGGCTTCATTCCCAGCGGGAAGCAAGCGCGGCCTGACGCCAGGCGGGAGGGCACGGAGCGCAGCCGGGGCTGGATCCCGCTCCCGTGGGGCGCCCATCCCAGCTCCCTCTGGAATTGGGGAGCGGGCGCCCCCCCCGCTCCCCTCCCCCACGGCGGCTCCGGAGCTCCCAGCACCTTGGGGGAAGGCGCCGTCGCCATGGCAACCGCGCGCACCACACGGAACCTGACATTTGTGGTTGCCATGGAAACCGGCTCTTGGGGGCATTCCCGGCGCTTGGCACAAAGGAGACATTTGGATGCGATCTCGGGGGAGGGGCGGGGACCCCAGCTGTCCCCTCCGCACCTAAGACACGCCGTGGGTCACACAGCACGGGGACGCGACGCCGTGGGTCACACAGCATGGGGACGCGATGCCGTGGGTCCTGCTCCATGGGGATACACGCTATGGTCACACAATGTGGGGACACGATGCTGTGGGTCACACACAGCACGGGGACGCGATGCTGTGGGTCACACACAGCATGGGGACACAACGTGGGGACACGATGCCGTGGGTCACACACCATGGGGACACGCCGTGGGTCATGCTCCATGGGGACCCGCGCTACAGTCACATCTCATGGGGGGACACACCATGGGGACCCGCCGCTACAGGTCGTGCTGGGATGGGCTCCCTCTCCTTGCAGCCACGGCCCGAGGACACAGGCTGTGTCCCCACGGACCCCACGGAGCCCGCGTGCCCACCGCCCCCACGCACGGCGTGGAGGACCCCAACCAGCGATTTATGCGGCTCTCCCCGCCTCGCTGGCTGAGCTTAATTTTCCTCATTAAATTATTTAGCCAAGCATTAAAAATTAACCTATTTGTTCATTTCTGAAGAGCCTGCCATTAACGCTGAGCACATCCTGCCAGGCAACATGCCCACCCTCCTCTGCACTGCTGCACTGCTGCACGCGCCTGCGGGCGCTCCTCGGCCCCAGGGGTGCACCAGGAGCGATGGGGGACACCATGAGTGGTGGGGGACACCATGAGTGGTGATGGGCATCATACATGGTGATGGGCATCATGCACGGTGGGGGACACCACGGTCCCACCCTCGCGGCACTCTCCACATCAGGGATCTGCAGGAGGCGGACGTGGCCCTGCTGAACTCAGCGCAATCTCTGCTCTTGACTGCAAGGCCGCGTTGTTGAGCGCTCAGGTTCCCCAAGTGACCCAAAAGGACCAAATCGTAAGCACCATCTCAGCCACCCATGGGGAGCAGCTCTGGCCACCACGATCTGCTCCCTCCGCCTTCAGGCTGCCGAAGCTGCGGAGAGGATCCAGCCGCAGGGACAGCAGCGCTGGCTCTCCATTAATTACAAGTGATGGAGCTTATCACAGAATCACAGAATATTCCAGGTTGGAAGGGACCTCTAGAGATCATCTAGTCCAACCTTCCTGCTCAAGCA
>JAVCKT010016480.1:0-10000 GCA_032273925.1 Rhynchotus rufescens
CTTGCAAAGGAAAAGAGAAGGTGTTTTGGGGGGTTTTTTTTTGTTTGTTTGTTTGTTTTTTTTTAAGCTCTGCCATCATGCTAGGATAATGAATCTACATATATTACTTAAAAATTGCATCTTGCCCTTCAGAAGTACAGGGATACTGAGATCCTCCACAAAGGTATTTTGTCACATTTTTGAACACATAGCTTCAAAAATATCCAACGGACACAGTTAACATCTATAGAAGTTGCACAAACAGCATCCAAATATATTGTGATGACAGAAAGTTTTGCTTTTTTAGCTCCTGCTTAGCAAAGTTTCTAAAAAGCCTGATTAGTCTCATGCAATCTTGTGATGCAAAAACATGGCACATAATTACAACATAGCAGTTACAGGGCACAAGCTCTGCCCAAAACTACCCCCAAAAATGACTTGGGAGATTCCTCTGATCTCCTAAACAAAAAAAATAAATAGAATCATAGTTCTTATGCCAACACAAGTGTGTGGAAAAGTTTGATCACTCATGCTCACTAGTGACCCTGAGAAGCTCAACAGAAGTAGATGCTTCTTCTTTGCTGTTCCCTTCATTCTTTCATAACTGCTTAAACAGAGTGCCTCAAAGTTGACACTACAGATTTTGGAACTCTCCTGTCTAATTCCAGGTACCTGCTCCCCACACAGACACTACGTGTTTGTTTTCTATGTTTATACATCTTTCAAGACCTCACTAAGTCTTAAGCATGCAGGTTCTGAGCCTCTGGGCAAGGGCACAAATTATGGTTTGCAGAGCACATTTAGCGTGATACCCGAAATGCTTCTTGATGGCTTGTAAGGAGCTGGCCAGCTACAGAGTAATGACATCCATTCCCATCCCTTTGGCCGCTTCACCAGCTCATTACACATAGAGGAAACACTGAAGGGATTTTAGTGTCATTCAGCTGCTGCAAAACTGGAGAAAGCCATCTAAAAAGTTCTGACTGGCACCTTGACACACACATGTTCTTAAAATATCTGTGATGTTTTGAAGCTCACTTTTGTGAATCCTTGTATTGTGGAATAAGAGTTATTTTCTCAATGAAAAAAATATCCCCAAATAACATGTTTAGGTATGCTTTGAATATTTAATAACTACCAGTGCATCCCAGAGATCTGCAGGACTTCCAGACAGCAAGTTCCTTTGTAGTCATCTCTGATGTGTCCTAGATTTCCCTTTCCTTTTTGCACCTCATTACAGCTAAGGTCAGCTTCACACATCTCCATGTTGGTCTAATTATATTTGTTATAGCACGGCTGTTTTTAACCCAGTGTCCTACGAGCTGTGGTGTTGATCCAGGAAGAGCAGCATGAACATGCCCTACTTCTGCACAACGCAGGGCTGGCTCGCACTGAAAACCGTCTGCCTAACAAGCTGGAGTAGGAATTTAGGTGTACTATTAACTGCACACTGATCACTGCAGGTTCCTGTGAGGTGAGATGGTTTATGCAGAATGGCATAAACATCTTCACACACATACAGCCAGGTTGCTTGTTAAGTCTACATCTAGTAGCCCAACCAGTAGCGCTACTGGCCCATTGGAACCAACAGGGCTCAATGTGCCAGGGAATATTGCTGGGCACTGAGGCAGCTCATGGGCAATCTCAATTTCTCTCCACTTGCTCCTACCCTCTGCTTCATTTACTCACCTAAATTTAGCTAAGTGCCTGCACAGGGGTGCAGTGTGGACACCAAACTATCCATGCTCCTCCATGCAAACAAGCATCTTTTCACCCCAATTCATGGGAAATATCAGCACATTTGTATCAACTTAATTATCAGCAGAGTTAAAAACAGTGAAACTTGTGTTTAGACAAGGCTTTAATACTCCTTTCTTCTCCAGGAGGGAAGTTTAATTTCACTGTGCCTCTACTGTATTTTCAATGGTTTCATATATCACTCCCTGCTGAGGTCCAGGATTCTGCATGGTCTAGTGGAAGAGAATGGGTCTTATTACTCTGAGTTTTATTTCAGCTTCAAATGACCACTGTAAGGATAAATTGCCTCAAAAAAATACCTTCAAATCATTAGAAATAATTCCTAACCTTGCCATAAAGATTTCTTTTACCACTGTGACCTTAATGAGAATGTTTCTTCTAAGAATTATGGACAGTTTTATGAGAAAGCAACAAAAAACAGCGAGGAACCTTGGCAACACTGAAAAAAATCAATAAGAAAAAGTATCAGAAAAAAGTCCAATACCAACTTTTAAGATGACCAAACCCTAATATCCTCTCATTTGTAAGCTGAATTTTTCTGTGCTATTTTAGCTCACTGAACCGCTCATACGTGAAATATATAGAAAAATACTACTTTTTTTCCCCCCTCCTTAGAATTCTTGACTAGCTTTCTCCTGAATGTGATATTCTTGGGAAAACAGGATATCACTTTAATAGATGGAAAGAACAGGCCATAGCCACAATACACAAAACCTGATCTACAGCTCTAGCTAATCTGCTCCTTAGCATATGCCTAGTTTTAAGCATGTGCCGTAGTCCCTAAACCCCAGATTCCCAAACACCTCACACTTAAGGGCCTAAAAAGCAGTGCATCAGCTTGTGCATCTGCCAAACCTGTGCCTAACCTCAGGCTATGTCCAAAAAAACAGAAGTGAATTCAGTGTCCCAAATAAAAGTATAACTCTAAAGCTGGTGAGAAGCAATAGTAGTGCTGAAAAACAACATTTTGGAGAAAATTGGCCCTCGCAGAAATCCACAGATGCTCTGTGCTCTCTACCAGTGGAATTGCTAACTGGGAATTATCCCAGTGAGACCATTTTGTCCGTGGAAAACGGAGACTAATGTCCCTCACCTAAAACACAGTAGGTGGGAAAACAGAAATTGGGGAAAGCACCCAAGGCATCCAAGGAAGTGGAGGAGAGCAAGTAGCCAAGTGCAGACTGCGGTCTGCACAACAGCAGCCTACAGCTTATGCAGGGAACTGGGAGCTGAGACCCTGTGGGAGGCAACCCTGAAAGCCAGGGAAGCTCAAGAGGGACAGTGGGTTTTTTAAGGACAACCTTCTACAAGCACAAGAATGATCCTTTCCAATACTCAGGAAAACAAGCAAACACATCAGGAGACTGTCTTGGTTGCACAGCAAACGTGCGACAGATCCAATATAAACAGGACATACACGAGAGGTGGGCATGCTGTGCAGAGGAGCATAGAAATATCACTCCGGACAAGAAATATCACCCCAGACATGCAGGGGCGGCGTTAGGAACACCAAGGTGCAACCACAGTTCAAACAGTCAGGACACATGGAGAGCCTCTACCACCACATCCTAGCAGAAGGATAAACAGAAAGGGCCTGCTGATCTAGTGGCAGGCCAAGTTACTCAATGCCATCTTCACCTCTGTCTTCACCAACAATCCAGACCTTGCGTATCAAGACCCAAGAGAGGGAAGAACGACCCACATCAAGCCAGGGAGTCTCAAGTAGTCTACTACAAGTCCATACAACCAGCTCAGGTGTATTCCAGGGTGCTGGAAGTTCTCACCTTCCCTCAAGGCTGCTCTCCATCACTAGCGAAAGGCCAAGGGCATGGGCTAGCTTCTGTATCAGTCTTGCTTCCGTGTCCCTTTGACTTAGAAGCATGACATAAGCTCTTTGATAGGAAGACTCAAAAGAGTCAAAAAGCCTCAGACATTGGCATTCTGATGGATTTTCCCACTGCATGTCTGATTTACACACACATTTCATTAAAAAATACTGCTTTACATTTGAACTTTCTGCAAAAGTCCCAACATAAAAAAAAAGTTTGTGAATTTTTCCATTTAGTCAAAAAGCATTTTTTCCCCTCAAAAAAAGGCATCTCAGAGGAAAAATGCCAGACCTTTAGTTGACTGACAGTTCTGAGGTGGGAAGGGCAAATGACATTCACAGCCCTTTTACTGATTGACTCCTTGATTTATTAGGGCACAATTGTACCGTAACAGAAGTCATTCTGAAAGAATGCCTCATGCTCAGCTACATATTTCAAAATGTGGTGAAACAGCTCCATGGCATTTCTTTTTTTAAAAAAAACAATATTTCTGCCTAAACAATTGACACCACTTCCATATGTAATTTCAAAATCAAGTTATTCTTGAACCAGCAAAAAAAAAAGTGAAGCTATCTCAAAAACAGAAAAAAAATAGCAACATCTAGTATCTAAATTTCTGAAATTATATTTAATTCTAAGCCATTATTCACAGTAACACATTTCAAAGGGCTGGAAAGGCGGCCTCCTTCTCTATGGCCATGAGCTTCCCACGGAGAAAGCCAAGGAATTATGCACTGCCGTGAGCCTTCCACTGTTCTCAGCATCTTGACTGAAACCACCATCTTTTCTTACTGCACAGATATAATATGACATAAAATACCGATGTCTTTCAAGCTGAATTAAGTGAATTTGTGAAAGAGGCTATCATACATTGAGTCCTACACTTTGCCAGGCCTTGATATGTTCCAGTAATTTCTATCAGAGAAGTACAATTCTGCCCGCTTTACAGTTTTCTGCAAATGTTGTATCGGGTCTGCAAAGGCTGCATCACATACATATTTGCAATGAAAGCCAAAGAGCCGAGTGAAACAAAACCCTAGTTTTTGGTCTCCCAACACACACTGACAAGCTCTTCCAAGTTTTGTGCTAATATTTGACATATATGCTTTACCATAGGCATTTGAAATACATAAGCTCAACATAAAAACCAAGAGTTATTCAGATACCACAACGTGTTTGAAGAGCCACAGAGTAGCCATAACTTAAACTCATTACTCGAGCTCTGGACAAGAAAACAGACCTCAAACTCTTCTGCTGGAAGCACCTACTTGTCTTTAACAGAAGGGCCGCAATCCTGATGTTACTTTCCTTTGAGTTTCTATCTTCCCCATCCAATGTCCCTACCCATTCCCATCACTGGTTATTACATTGATTCAGCAACTGACTCCAAGGGAAAAACACCGCTCACTAATTACCAGCGAGTGGTGTTCATTCAGCACTTCAGTTTTCCTTGGAGGCTTCTTACCCAAACATTAACCCTCAACCAAAACCAACCTCAGCTGTTTCAACATTCTTTTTTCACCCCCCCATATATATATAGTGTATATATATATATATACACACACACACATATATATACATATTATATACATATATATACACACATTATATACATATACATATATGTATGTATATATACATATTATATATATATGGGGGGTGAAAAAAGAACGTATAATATATATATATATATATATAAAGAACAAGACTAGTTGCAGCCAGACTTCTTGGCAATTTAACGTTTTTAACCAAAGTAATTTATAAATTATGCAAGCAGAATATTTATGTGAAGAATTTTGTGGGTTTTTTTTTAAAGGTGGGATTGGAACTGCTTTTATATAGTAAGTGACTGAGAAATATGAATGTTGCCTTGTATAAACTTCACAGTAGCAACAACATTACAGAACAATTTTGCTTTTGTTGAGGGAATATGCACATTTTAATTAAATATTTTAATTATGAGACAGCAGCCTCTATAGCTGTGAGAACCGAAAGAAGTTTGGGGTTTAATTTTTTCCATTTGCCCTAATACAAAAAAAAAAAGTGTAATTTAAACATAAGAGAATTAAGGAGTATTCGTTCTGCGGTAAGAGGGGAAAGACACAGCGGGAACTAGATGAAGGACTTGAAAGCAGCAGGGCGGGCTGCCTATGAGGATCCCCCCGATTTGCACACCAAAGCTCCGGGACATATGGGGGAGAGTCTGTGCGGGGCCTGAGCAGCCCCCGCGCCGGGGGAATTCTCCCCCAGCCAGAAATGGGGCTCGCGGCCCTTTTATGCTCCCCTGGCCTGTTTACCTTCCACCAAGGGGTCAGAGCGCAGGAAGAAATCCTAGCCCTCCTCTGGAGGCAGCAAGCTGGGGGACCTGCTGCATGTGGGACCCCCTCATCAATAGCAGCTCTGCCCACCGGCTTTAATGCAAGCCCCCAAAGCAGCACAGGAGCCCTCAGCTGAGCCGTGCCTGCTTCAATCCCGTTTGGAAGCTGAAGCAATGTTGGAGAAGCGCCCCGAGTGCAACTGGCATGACACAAGTGCAAAATAGTTGTCTCCAGGTTGGATTTAGAAGATTACCAAGCAGCAAGATGTCATACCTACACATTGCACATTGCATTTTCCACATATTTACAAATAACACATTCAAAAAGGTATAATCACAGGCATATGGTACATATATGTGTACACACACAGAGTGAATATCCCTTTTTTGTTATTTTTTTTTTCTGCACAGTTGGAGACCTTTGCTCCCCCTTCCCCTCCTGACCACCAAATTACCACTCAAGGCACGGTGTACTCTGCTGTGCTTGGAAATCCTCCAGCTCTGGACACTCCAGAAGTGTAAAGTCAAGGAGACAAAGGAAGAGAACGCAGAGATGAAGGGAACAAGAGGAAGGAAACTATCAAATATCACAACCCCCAATAAACTATTACTTTTCTCCTGGATTGTCCAGGGGGTTAGTAGTACCTTAACTCCATGCCAAAAAAAGCAGTAGTAGTAAATTAGTAACAAGTTAGTAAATGTACTAGAAAAATGGTCATAGAGCAGATTCCTTGTAAATGCAACTTTGAATAATTTGCTCCGAAGCTCAAAGGAGGTATTAAACAGCACTTCATAAAATGCTATTTTGCATAGGGTGAAAACATGAATTCTGTCTAGTTATGTAAGACTGGGGAGGATAGAAGACAAAGTGTTTTAAACCACATCATATTAGCAGGAGAGCTGGCCAAGTGCTACAGAATTCGAAGCTTTCCAAGAAGGAAATATTTCAGTAAAACTCATCTGCTGCAAAACCAGTTTAAAAATTCCCAGCACATTTTTTTTTTTTTTAAGTAGAATCCCAACTTCAATGGATCAGGTAACATGTCTCAGTGAAACAAAGCATTCCTGCTTTCAGCCAAATAATGAGCAGGTTGCATTCAGGACCCTTTATTGAAAATGTGAATTGCTATTGAAGGAACACAGCAATTAAGTCACTGGGGCTAAATTGCCACAATCTCCCAATTTGCTCTAGGAGTGAGCTTTTTATGATATAGCCACCACAAAAGTTTCTTTGTGGAGACTCTCCTGCAGTGTGTCCTGGGAGAAGGCAAAGGTTTGAATGAGGAAGAGAACAAAAGCTGCTCCTGAACCTGGAGGAACCTTTCAGGATTGTCCATTCACAGGCCTCAGATTCCCACCACCAACTGGGCTCACCTTTGCCATGAAGTCACATATTTTCATTAAGACAAAAGCTCCCTGGAAAATCTACATAGTTTGCAAATGTTTCACCTTTTCACTGAGACTTTTCCAGCGTGAGGATGCATTGCTATTCCCACCCCAGCTCCATCTCCATGCGTTGGACACAGCTATGAACAACCCATGAACACGGTAGAAGCTTCCAAAGCAAGTGATTCAGGAAGGGAGATCCCAGCTGGAGTCCTCTAGTTGCTGTTCTGCAAGATCTTAGTATAGATGCACAAATCTCACAAGTGTGATCTGGCTGACGGACACAATAGACTCCCTATACAGGATGGTGTTATTATAATCCCTCTCTTGTGATGAAATATTCATTTTTCTTTTCCATTCTCAGAAAATAAAATAATAAAAAAAGCTAAATTATCCAGTTTAGCAGGTCAATGTCAAAACTTCAGATGAAAAAGAATCTTCCTAAGAGAGTTTTTTAAAACCTATATAATCAGGTTGGTAATGCTGCCCACAGGGAAAACCCATTAGCAGAAATCTCTAACCCATTTCCAAAAGCTAAACCTGAGTGGATTGGGGGGTGTGCCTGTTTGCTGAACTGCAGGCGGTCCAACCCACCTGAGCACATGGTTTCCTCTCTGTGCACTGATTTCCTCCTGCAAGTTACTGCACTCGTGGTAGAGACCTGCTAGTGCAGCAGGGGTGGATTTAACCAGTAAAGTAGATGGTACCTTCTTCACAACTTCAGAACAACTTTCTCAGCTTGTTTAAAGGGTTAAATTCTCCTCCTGCACTTCAACAGTCAGAAATTCTGTGCACTCTTTTTAGAGTACTCTTCCTTCCGCCCCAGCCACCAACACAATAGGGAAAGCTTTGTTATCATTAATCATCCTCGGAGCCCTAGGGATTGGGGGAGTATGAACACTGTTGCAGCCCTGCTAGGGAAAAGCCCACAGACATCAACCAAAGTTTGTGTCCGAGGTGACTTTTGCAGATTGCAATGAGTGACTGGATTTATGAGGAAGGAGATATGGTTAATGGTTCATCTAAAATCAAAGAAACCAAATCTTTATTAATGATCATGGGAATTAATATTTTCAGGTAAAGGATTTGAGCTTTGTTTTTTTTAAATAAGATATTTCTTTGGTACATTTCCATGAAGAACCGTAATATGAAGAGAAAAGAAGGGACAGATTTTCATTCTGAAGCCAAATAATCTCTTGCACTGTGTGAAACACCCACGAGATACTAGAAGAGCTAAGATGAGTGGCATAAACAGAGATGGAAATGCATCCAAAAAATCATTTCTGAGAACGATTGCCTTCACTGAGGACAATTTATACAAACTAAACACCTTAACTGGCAGTTACAGTACAAGTTTAGCAGCATTTATTTGACTAATTTACCTTGTCAGCCTTGTAATGAATGGCTCCAAAAAAGCAGCCTGTCTTGTAATTTCTGGAGACTCTGGAGGAAAAGGATATCCTGTAGAAATTAAAGAAAAGAAACATGGCTGAGAAAACATTTGTAAATAAGTCATCAACATTCTGATTAGATCTGTAACTCCTTGATCTAAATGTCTGTGTTCTTCATGCATTCTGCCACATAGAATTATTTTTAAAACATTCAGTACATAAATAATCAAAACCAGCAAACAGAGTAATCCCGTTTTCTTGACAGACTTTTTATCTGCAGGTGCAAATTCTACACCTATGTGTTCAATTTCTACACCTACTGTTCAATCTAATTCTTTCAAATTCTACACCTACTGTTCAATCCACTTAATGCCTGCTCTTTATAAGAACTATAATGCTACTACTATTATGTCCCACTACCTACTTGAAGCAGCAGGATGGGAGCCTGAGCTATGAGGGAGGAACTAGGTTCATAAAAACTCCTCAAATGACACTCATGAACTCCCCAAACAACCCAGCAACACAACTCAGCACCTAAAAATAAACCAACTGCTTCTGATTGAGAGCCCAGTTTCAACAGCCCCATGCAGGTTGCACACTGCATTTGTGCATAAAAACATGCAAACACTGAGGAGCTGCACAAGCACCTGTTGAGTTAAATGCTCTGCCAAGCTGCAAAAGGGTCATTTTCATGGGTAATTGCAGTAACTGTGCGTGCACGTTGGCCCTGTGGCGCTGCTTCTATTCAGCCAGCCTCGTGCTTCTACAATACTGATAATTTTAGTCTAATTTCTTCTCATTGCTTACATAGACAGCAAGACGCTGCATGCAGACGTAGCGTGCTGCAAGCTGAATCTTGTCTTGCTCCATGGAAATTACAGAGCCTACGTGGGTCTTTGCTCCCAGAGTGAGAGCAGAGCAGGAGGAAGCACGTGAACACACTTCTGCTCCTGCAAGACAGGACTGGAAGACAAGGGCTCTCCTGGCACTTCCAAGACTCCTGTGCAGGGGACATTGATACTTGTGCACACTGGCCAAGCCCACCACAACACACAGCTGCAGCGATGCCCAACTGCCACCATCCCTTAGAATGAGGCTTCATAGCAAGCACCACACACCCCCGCAGAACCCCACACCTCACCTCAAGCAGTAGAAACATAAAAAAGTCACTTGTTCTTCCTCAAAACAAATGTTTCCCATTCAATTAAGCACATTTCCTCGATTCTGGAGGGAGGAGAGCAGCACTTGGCTCCACCTGTGCCTGACTCACAGCCCACCTGCACAGAGGAGCATCATGAGGAGCAAGAACATCGCATGGAGAAGGACCATCACATGGAAGA
>JAVCKT010016484.1:9974-27250 GCA_032273925.1 Rhynchotus rufescens
ACTCAAAAGAGGTAACAATAAACTTTATCTGGAGCTATATCTAATGTGAAGTTGTTTACAACCTGGACTTTATTAGAATTTTAGGTACTAAATCTGTATTGGAAGTGAAGGAAAATGTCTTATTTAATGACACTGAAAAATTTAAATGTCACCTCCTTGAAGCAGTGAAAAACTGTAAGTGCCACAGCCTGAAAGTTTCAGTCTTCTTGGTCTATTAGACCTTCTTGGTCTAGGTGGACATGTTCAAATATTTCTTTTTTTCTTGCTACTGAGCAATACAATCTATCTCCTCAGAAACAACCCCACCACCATCAAGTCAGCCATATTCCCTACATATATGTTCTGAAATTCAGAGTGTATTATGTTTTTCTTTAATTGAGATGACCTGTATGTGACAGCTCTGACAGCTATTCTGCTGACCTAAAATCTAGTCCATTAATGAAGATTGCTTTGGAAGTTTAACAACCCTCCTTCTATATTTTGATTCCTTGCTCATATTCTTTTTTTCTTTTTATATAAAGAAGTTTTAGTATTGTTATTTGCAGAATGAGAAAATCTGGTGTGAATACAGAGAAAGTTCTCTGACTGTGTTTGAATAAGCTTGATGTAGAATTAAAATTTTGTAAGCTATCATAAAAAAGGGGAGGAAAAAGGAAAAATCCTGTAGACAGATCAGTGACACAATCTCATTATCACTACAGGTAGGTGTCTCATTTATTAAACATTGCAATTAAGCTAATTAAACTCTACAAACGCTATTATTTTTCATTGTAGGCCTCCTGACAGTTTTCTGAAAATGTGAGAGTCTGTTTCATTTTATTTTATTACCAAAGCAATACATTCTAAAGAATTGTTGCACTTCTTTTCCCTAGAAACTGCATTTCAGTGATGTAGTAAAAGATTAGGAAAAATAGAGTTTGAAAATTTGGCTTCAAGAAAGGACATAGATGTGGCCAGATGACATGAAGAAAAATATTTATCAGAAAAAAATGGTTCAGTCCTTCATGCATTATATTTATCATAATTTTATATCTGATGATGAATGAGATTCTAAAAGAATATTTTTTAACAAAATAATTGCATCAAGTGAAACTTATACACTTTAATAATGATAATAGGTTTATTGTTTGTTTTTTCTTAACCCCTTAATAAATGTTTCTTGTGCATTTAACTCCTAGAGAATTATGTTGTAAAGTCTACAGCTACCTAAATTGATATTAGATCAGATTATTGAACTGTGCCCGAAAACTCTTTTTTTTCAGCACCAAAATCTCTTTCCTCTGAATTTATACTTACGGTAATAAATTCAGAGATCTCTCTTACCAAAATAGTTTCTACTAAATTGGTCAACAGAAAAACATGAAAATTTCCTATAGGTTATTCGCGCAGAATATAGACACATGAAGAACAGAGCAATACTGTTGCTGATGCTATCAAATTTATGCCATTATTAAGTTTGAGATATTATTAAATTCACTTTTGTGCTGAAGCAAGGAACTATCAGGAGCAGGGATTTGGAAGGTCTCAAGAAATGCAGAGATTCTTCTCTAGGTTAATTTATTTGTAATTAGAACGGGTAAAATAATATGAGAATGTCTGCTAAGCTGATTTCCTTCTCCTGCATGCTTTATGGCAACTATTGAACCATACCACACTTTTTGAAATCATGGAGTCACAGAATTCTTAAGGTTGGAAGGACCCTTTAGAGATCATCTAGTCCAACCCCCCCTACACATACAGGGTCACCTAAAGTATGCTACACCAGGTTGCATCCAGGAGGGTTTTGAGGACTTCCAGAGAAGGAGATTCCACCACCTCCCTGGGCAGCCTGTTCCAGTGCTCTGTCACTCCCACTGTTAAGATTTTTTTCCTTGAGTTCCCGTGGAAGTTTTGATGCTTCAGTTTGTGTCTGTTTCTTCTAGTTCTGTCAGTGGCCACCATTAAATAGAAGCCAGCCCCAGCCTCCTTGCTGCCTCGCTTGAGGTATTTATAGACACTTATCATATCTCCCCCTCTGCCTTCTCTTCTTCAGTCTGAACAGGCCCAGCTCTCCTATTAGATGGAGGAAAGGAGTGGTAACATAGAGCTCAGTCTTCTGCTTGTTTTCTCTCATTGAAAGTCATGATTGCTCTTAGTCATTTTAGTCCCTTCAGATAATTTAAAAATATATTCTTAAATTAGAACCAATGCTTGTGAATTGTAAGGCTTTAAATTATAAATGTATAGTAACTTACCTTATTTCAACTGTTCTATCAGCAATAATGAATCATATATGAATGTAAGTATTGTTTGGAAGTAGTATCTTGTTCTCTTGTCCGCTAAAGAACAATTATACCATGTTCATTCATGGACTGTCTTTAGTGAAGTTGTGTATTAACTATTACCTAACCATTCTTTTAGTGATAACAGCTTCTGTTTTTCTTTTTTAGCTGCTTTACATGTGTTTCTCTACAGCACCATAGGCACGCAATAGCTAAATCCATATGACATGAACTGTGTGTTACAGTATTATAAAAAGTCACAAAGTCCTGAATGAGGTCCCTGTTTATCCCATGATTAGATGATAAGAGGCAGTAGATGCTCTGAAGCATCAATGGTTATAATTTCCATGTGGTGACAGGATTTTCTGTTCACTGTAGAATTCCACTTGTTAATGTGGAATTCCACTTGTTAATCTGGTTACCATTTTCTGCAATAAGCAAAGTTAATCAGCTCTCACATTTCCAAACACTTCCCCGTTATGGAAGGCTTTTTTTCCCTGCATGGGCCATCTGGGGTCTTAACTTAACAGCTTGCTTGCCTGCAGCCTTCTGGTTACTTCTTCAGTTGTATATTAATGTAGTGAAGTTAGTACATGCTCAGTGTACACAAAGTATAGAACTCTTTTATTGAAGAGACAGCTGTACAGAACTAAAAAGTTGCACAAAAAAAAAAAAAAAAAAGGAAGAAGAAAGAAAAACAATGAAAAACAAAGAAGAAAAAAGAGAGGAAGTAAAATATATGAGTAAAATAGGGTTAACACTTAATAGTTGTATAGTACTGTGAACCTTTACATGTTTAATCAGAATATCTTTCTCCTAGTACCTTAGATCTAAAAATATATCCAAAAGAATCTTCAGTCTTAAATTCACTGCCTTTATATATTTTCATGAAACCAAACTGACTAGATAGTCTGAAGCTTGGATATAACTTAATTCTGAAGTAAGTTTGTAATACTTACATGCATGCTCATAAGTCTGTTCCCTGCCTTTAAAAAAATGCCAGACCCAAAGGAAATGGGCTGCAAGATTTTCTTAAATATTGTAGTAGGCTAGAAATAAAAAAAGAATCAAAATTCAATCTAGAAAACATACATTTTGCTACAGAGCAGTTGTTTTCTAAAATTCCTACCTTTCTTTTTCTTTTTCCTTCGTATTTTTTTTTTTTTTTTTTTTTAATTTTAATCTTAGCAGAAGTTATTCTTTCATGCTACTCACAGAAATAGTTCCCGGAAACAAGGCATCAATATTGTAGAGTTTTAAGATTTGTTCTTTCATGTAGATGTACTACTTTAGCTTTTTATCTCTGCTATTTTGGTTTACTTAATGAATGAATTCTTGAAAAACTCTCTTCCACAATCATATGTATATATCTTAACTTTTCTTTAGAATTTGTTAGTGTGAATGAAGTTGAAGTTCACATCTTTATCCAATTTAATGGATAGTAAATAAATTGAAGAGTGCCCTACACATATGAGGTTGCAGAACTGATGATTTTTTTTGTTCTAAAAAGCAAGGAGGGTAATGATTTTTTTTTTTTTTTAATTTTTCACGAAAGGAAATATCCTGCCCTTGCGGCTGAAAGGTCTCCTGAAAATTGTGAATAGTGCAGAAAAGTATCTTCTAACAGATAAATTATTTCAGTTGATAAGCATTTGTCTCTCTCTCTCATCAGTTCAGAGGAATTGTTATCATATTACTCTGGATGAATTTATTTGAAATCATTGTTCTTGTCTGTCACCTAATTTATCTTTCATAACTGAATAGGTCTAACCTATCTCATCCAACTTGATCTGGTCTCTTCACTTTTTTTTGTCAATGCAGTCGTAAGGCATCTGAGAGAAGTGTTCTCTGGAAATAACCTTTCTCTGTTTCTCTGTCAAATATCAAGAAAGTCTATTGACTTTATTTTTTTAAATAAGTGACTAACTTTTAAAAGGCTAAATAAGCAACATCATTCTCCATATGCAATTGGTTTATTATTTTTAGGGTAATTTTCATTCTAGCATTTTTTACTTACTTTTTCTCTAGTCAAGAAAGTTTATAAATTCTCCTCTGCACTTCTTAGATCTCTATCAGCTATCAGCTATAAAAGCAAAATGCTGAAGAAAGTAACATTGTATTATTTTAAGATAAATTGTAATGGAGATATACTTATTACAGATTATTATAATTGCATTAAATTTTTATGGCACTTCTCCCAAATCTACCCATCTAAAATTACTGAAATTAAATTGTATATCCATCACCTCTTTTCCTAAATGTCATCTGTATCACAGGTAGATCAGGTACCTAACTGATCCATTAGTCAAAGTACAACATTTAAATCCTCAGCTGCCATCTACCCTTGCAGTCAGCAATTTCCTTATTTTTCTTGAGTTGGCTTCTGATCTTGTGCAGAAATGGCTAGTCTGATAAATTCAGAACAGCTTCGTGCCTACTTCTCATTTGCTTTGTGTCCGTGAAGGGCCTCAATATCTTCTTTTACTTATCTTCTTTTAGTTAGAAATTATCTTCTTTTACTGCTACAAAGATGGCAGATATATCTTTATTTTGGCTAATAACCTAGTGACTCAGTCTATAGGAAATAACAGAATTTTATATTTTAGGATATTCAAAGAGGAAGATTCAGTCCTTATCATTTAAGATAACCCCCTTTCTGCAGGTAATTATGAATGGAAGAGTCAACAGAAAATAGATTAATATTCTCAGGAATGAAAGAAGAAGGAATTTTTGATGCTTCAGTTTGTGTCTGTTTCCTCTAGTTCTACATTTCTTTCTTTTTTTTTTTTTCTCCCCTGAAATGGAATGTGTTCCATCTAAAATGACTCTCTTATTCAATTTAGTCAAAAAGAGTGTAAGTTTTCTGTCTTTTTATTAATGGGAGACATTCAGAATGGAAAAAAGATTCTCTACCATTTGTTACTGTACCTTATTCATCCTGTATTAGACATAAATTTAGTTTAACTGGTCTGTTTCTAGTTCGTCCATTTCAATTTCATCTCTTTCTATTTAGTAGATTTAGTAGATAGCTCACTTGAAACATTGAAAATGAATGCCTTTTGTTAAAAAAGAAAATAAAAGAAAAAAACTAAAATTGCCAGTTCAGAACAAACTATGGATTTCAGACAAACTAGGATAGCTTTAATTTGTACTCGACTTGAATAAGGTATTTAACATAGTAATTACTTGAGTATTCATGTTCAATAATTACTATAGCACATCTGCAAAATCTTGTTCTCCTGGCTTAATATCTGTAAAATATACAGTGTATTTTCTGTTCATGATTTATTCATCTATTTAGTGAAAGTAAACATGGAAACAAAAAAACAAAGGTCCAAAAGAAGGTGATTAAAAAACTTATGTATTAAAACATAAAACAGTAATTTTGCTTATTGGTGTTACTTATTACATTTTCCATATTACTGTGATGATGCTCAAGTGCTCATATCACCACAGAAGTACCCAATGAGTTAAAACAAATAAACAAAATTTAAAAAAGAGAAGTCTCCCAGCTGGAGCTGATTATAGCCTCTATCAAGTGTATCCCTAAAAAGAAATAAAACGAGGGAAAATATGTTGCTGGTATAAATGAATCTGACCTGATGCTGGATAGATCATTTCTGGATTTTGGTCCTGATCATCAGTCCTAATAACTTAGGTAAGATCTGAAGGCAGACAGTTCTTAGGTCTGACTATTTAATCTTAAAATGTGACTTCTCTAATGTGGTTTATAACAGTGCTCTAAAGGGGTAATTCTAGTCAAGCAGCTGTCACTTCCATGGTGAATGACTTGTGAGCACATTTTAGTTCTAGTAATAAACCAGTGTTTCCTTGAGGCATTTTTGGAACTTCTGTCTCTTTCCACAGTGTAACATATTTGCTTCTATATTTCCAATCAGTTTAATGTTTTTCTCTTTGTCTTTTCAACATCCTTCTTGCCTTGCCATTTACACTTCATAAACGAAAGATGCCTCATGCATTCCAAAACTTTGTCTTACATGTGGCACATCTAAAATGTGATACATTCATTACCTATCCTTACAACTGCACCCCACTTATTTCCTCTCTTGGATGTAGTGTTCTTATTCAACCAGACCTCCAGGATGCTAAAGGATGATGTTAATCAGCAGTTTTCTGAGCAGTGTTTTTTAGTTGACTTAGTTCAATATAGTTGCAGTATTCTCACTGATGCACTTTTTGTCATGAATATGATCCCAGAAAGCTGAGCTGAATAATCCTGATCAGAGACATTTAATAACAAAATGGAAATGCCAATAAAAACTGTAGCAATGGCACATTATAAAAATGGCTAAACAAATTATTACAATTACAGGCTTTACTACTTTCTATTGACTATTGAAAAAGAAATGATTGTCAAGGTAACTGACTGTTCTCTCATGGTTCTTAGTGTTTGTTTTCAAAAGCTGTTTCCTGTAAAATGGTAGTGTTTATCCAGAAAGAATAATTTGACGAAGTCATTATTTAAAGAAGAAAAACTGTCAGATAAAATAATAAAGATACATTTAAAATACCATAAATGAAGATAGATGGTGTAATTAAAAACTAATTTTAGGGAGAATACTTTGAGGGAAAAATATATATCTTTTCCCAAATCTTATGACAGAGAAACATATAATGTCTGCTACACATTCACTCTCTCTGCCTGAAGTTAACATCATAACATAGGGGATATTATCACCATTTTTTTGCCTTTTCAGATACTCTTAGATGTATGTGCTTTCTTTGGTGTATCATCTCCCAAATCAATATTCCAGCAGGCGCAGTAGCCTAGTTCAGATTACTTTCTTTGTGCAGAATGAGCTAGACAAGTGAGGAAGCCCTTTGCCTCTCTGTAGAAAGCAGGCACCAAGAATCAGTACTTGCAATGATCACAGGTAAATTCCAGAGTTAAATGGATTCCTGATAAACATGTGGCAGACATTACAGATGAATTACAAGGTAGAACAAAATCAGTTAGAAATTAGTGTACTGTGAAGCCCAAATATATAGACTTCAGTGCTTTAGACTTTTATTTCCCTCTGTTAGTTTTTACCTGCAGTATTTTAAGCCTCTAAATATTTGAAACTTACCTGGTACCCTCATGGCTTTCACAAAATAAAGCCAGTAGCTATGATAAATCATCATTCATTAAAGTCATCCAGATCCTTTAAACTGCTCTTAATTATTTTCCTCACACTGAAGTAGATACACAGGATATAAAAGTAGGTGTATAGAAATATATATTTTAAGAATATTTTGTAGAAATCAGCAACATCAAATGAGAGTGGAAGGCACTGGTTTTAATGTGCACTTTATTAATTATTTAATTATTTTTTTTATTTATTTTGAATGTTGTTTGCACCCTGGCAAACAATCCCACCACAACAGAGCTGCACTAAAGAATAAGCATAACCCTGTGTCCCTGGGGCTAGTCCTATGCCAAGCACAGTCTGAGTTGTGACAGCTGGCTGGTTATGGCTCCCAACAGTGCTTTGTTAGCAAGAAATTGCCTGAGCACTCCAGTACTCCAACCGTGCCGAGTGACCATATGGAAGTTAAGATTTTGGCTTGTTGTCTCTATCTCCATCACGTACGCCAAGTGTATGCTCATATCCTCTAATATCATAGATACTCATTAATGATTTTACCTTTTTGGGACACATTGTAAGTTTGTGTCTGCTTGTTTTGATCTTCTGTTTATTTACATGAACATGTACTGAAGTTAGTTTAGGATTATTTCTAGTTAAATGAAGGTTAGCAGGGTCCAATTATTTTGAGTCTTCAGGTTACACCTTGCAACTTTGTCAAAGAAGGGCATTAAAATGTTGTCCAGTGAGTTGTAAGGGTGTAAGCCTAGGAATGCCCTATGCTTTTATAGCTGTGACATTAGAACAAGTTAAATTTCTCCCAAATTGATACCTCTATCCAGTTATTCACAGCAAGCTGCTATAAACAAAATATAAGCATGATCACCACTGAACCACTTGGCTCACTATTGCATGTATGACAGCAGTGAGTCTAGGGTAAAAATGTAGGAACTTCTTTTCTCTGGCAGTGATCTGCAGTTCACATCCTTCCTGAGATATAGTTACAACTAGTAACTAGCATTACAAAATAAGAGAAAGCAGAAAACAGTGACAGGAAGAAACTGTAGAGAGGACCAGATTAATTTTTCACGCTCAGTTTAACAGCACAAGAATTTTTATAATATGTTCAGAAATACTTTCACCTTTATAGGCTAAGATTTTATAGCCTCAAAAATATTTAGTCTTATTGAGAGACTACTGTTTTATGGCACTGTCCTTGTACTCCAAAATGTTTGTAAATCTCCTAAGTCCACTTTTGTCTTATATCAGAAATCACCATCAGTGTGTTCACTGTTCTGGCTTGTGAATCTGGGGTAGTAGACCCCAGACGTAATAGAATTGTAATTCTCCCTATTTCAGATGCTAAAGAATAGGAAAATGTGAAGGCTATAAGGCTGTTAGTGAAGGTAAGGTCTAGAAGACTAACAGAGCGTCAAACAGATTGTGGCTTCAGTGAGGTTTTGGCAAATGGAATAGTATCATTCCTGACATGGAAGGGATCTGGGCAGTTTGGCAGTGAAGGTCAAGCTTTGTACAATGCTCACCTGGGGCCTCTGTTCTGGAAATGGTACAGAGGATCACTCTGAGTCATTATTCTGAAGCCAGCACTGACTGTGGCCTTGTATAAATCTCCAGGAATGCAGTCTCGTCTCATCCCTGCTGTTAGCTTATTCCAACTGTTCATACACCCGGCTGAGTAGATTCTGTCAAGCTAATTTCATGATGTTAGAGGTCAGACCTGACTTCTCTACTACATCTTGTTTGGAGAGTTTTGGATCTAACATAAGGCTTTGAGTCTAACGTTAGCCCCTCCCCACTGTTAAATGACCTATTGAGTGAACATTGTATTGAATAAAAGACAAGGCATGTTGCAATAAGATTTCCTATATTATGTGCAACTAAGTGAAAAACAGCAACTAAATGCTGGTTAACTGTATCTTTACCTAGTAGTCTGTAGTCACAGCCTGTTGAGTAATTAGTTGTTGAATATATAATCTGTTTCTTAAATAGTTCATGAACACTATAATTAGTAGTTTCTCTGTAAAAATATACCTACATAGATATAGATTTTTTTAAAAAACAGAGAAACTGCATGTTTTTTGCTAATAGGCAGCTGGATTTTGGGTTTGCCTTTTAGTAATATAATGTAAAAGAGTGCCCCAGGCTTCAGAGCAAGCTTCCTGTTTTCTGAGAACTGAGAGAGTACTGGACAAAAACTATATGGCAGGCAACATTTCCACATATGGCTCTTTAAAAATATGATGTGAAAAATGTAGATTCCGAAAAATATGATGTGAAAAATGTTTCCAGAGTTTTCACTCTGGAAAGAGAGGACTCACAACTGTGAGGTAACATGTATATAATGGCTTCTGTTATCAGGCAGCTATTTGGGTTTTTTGACATCTGGGTAAGCTCTGCTAATGATGTGAAAACTGCACTTGCCATTGCAGTAGTTTTGGATTTTTTTTGTACTCTCTTTCATTCCTTCTGATCATTAGACCTATTGAATCGAAGACTTCAATCAAAACTCCGAAGTTGAACCTTTAAGCAGTGATTAAGTCATAAATTTGTTTGTCCCTAAGCATATGGAGGACAAGAAGGTGCTCAGGAGTAGTCAGCATGGATTTACCAATGGGAAATCATGCTTAACCAGCCTGATAGCCTTCTATGATGAAATAACTGGATGAGTGGATGAGAGGAGAGCAGTGAATGTCGTCTGTGTTGACCTCAGCAAAGCTTTTGACATGATGTCTCATAGCATCCTCTTGGGCAAGCTCTGGAAGTCTGGCCTGGAGGAGCGGACAGTGAGGTAACTAGATGGCAGAGTTCAGAGGGTGGTGATAAATGATGTAGAGTCTAGTTGGAGGCTTGTAGTTAGCGGTGTCCCCCAGGGGTCAGTCCTCAGTCCAGTCCTATTCAATTTATTCATCAGTGACCTGGATGAAGGGAGAGAGTGACCTCTCAGCATGTTTACTGATGATATGAAACTGGAAGGAGTAGCTGATATCCCAGAGAGCTGTGCTTCCATCCAGAGGGACCTGGACAGACTGGGCAACTGGGTAGTGAGAAACCTCATGAAATTCAAAAAGGAGAGGTTCAAGGTCCTCAACCTGTGGAGAAGTAACCCCAGATAACAGTGCAGATTAGGGACTGACATCCTGGAGAAGAACTCTATAGAGAGAGACTTCGGTGTCATAATGGATGACAAATTGACCATGAGGCAGCAGTGTGCCTTGGTGGACAAAAAGGCCAACGGGATCCTGGGGTGTGTTAAGAGTGACTCCAACAGGTCAAGAGAGGTCATCATCTCCCTCTGGTGAGGCCACATCTGGAGCACTGTGTCCAGTTTTGGGGTTCCCAGTACAAGAGAGATGTGGAGCTGCTGGAGGGAGTCCAGTGCAGGGCAACAAGGATGATCAGGGGCCTGGAGCATCTGCCCTGTAAGCAAAGGCTGAGAGAGCTGGACATGTTCAGCCTGGAGAAGAGAAGGCTGAGGGGGGACCTGATCAGTGTGTATAAATACCTCAGGGGAGGCAGTGAGGAGGAGGGGGCCGGCCTCTTTTCAGTGGTGGACAGTGATAGGACTAGAGGAAACAGCTGCAAACTGAGGCACCAAAAGTTCCACAGGAACTTAAGGAAACACTTCTTGACAGTGAGGGTGATAGAGCCCTAGAACAGGCTGCTCAGAGAGGTTGTGGAGTCTCCTTCTTTGGAGCTCTTTAAAACCCACTTGGATGCAGCCCTGTGCCCCATGCTCTAGGTGACCCTGCGTGAGCAGGGGGGTTGTACTAGATGACCTCTGAGGTCCCTTCCAACCTCTTAAGCATTCTATGATTCTATGATTCTATTTGACAGTGAAGTTATTCTGGTACATTCACCATTAGATTATTTTAAAAGAGCACATAGATATGACTCTACATGTTGACAATGGATTACTGCAAGTCATACTTTGAAAAGCACATAAATGATACATTCAGGAAAAATACAAACATATATGAAAATATGAAGCATATGAAAAATATGCTTCAATGTCAAAGCAAGACAGCAATGTTATCTTTATGTACATAAATAACAATTTTCCAGATTAGACTATATCGAGCTTACAAGGCAATTAAGGTTTACATGTCATGATAGTCTTTGCCTTGCATATATTTGTATAAATTTAAAATTAAATTAACAATCTAGAATGTTTTCAGCTTTCTATAATCCTCACAGTTTTTTGCTTATCAACAAATATCATCTTTGATTATTCAACTATGCAATGCCTGCTGTCATGTACACCTTCTTCTTTCCAAAGGAAGAACATGGAGACTCACAGAAAAATCAAGTTCTTAATCTCGTCAATGGCATGTGACATATCAAGAGCCAAAATGGGTGGCACTATGGAATATTTTCAGTGCAGCAAATTCTGAACACCTGGCTAGGGAGAGGAAATGCATACAGAGTTAGTTACTCAATATGACTGATAAACTGTGATCTTGTTAGAAAGTGAGTCTAGTGTACACAGATGTGTCTTTTCTCATTTTGTTTTTATAAAAAATGAAAAAATGGTACTAATCAGGCTTTAAAATTAAACAGTAATTCTCAACTTTGTATTGAAAATCCTATAGAACTTTGTAAGAAAAGTTGTAAAAAAAAATCAAGAAGTGTTTAGATTATCTTAAAGGGGAAAATTACAGGGCTCTCAAAACTGAGCTAATCAAGTTGCAGACTACAAAGAAACTTCAATCAGTTGCAACAGATTGTACAAAAATATACATCCCTCTTGCATATTTTTCAGCATAGTTTGGGTTATTTTGCTGATAATTTGATATTCTCCCTGCCAGATTAGATGATCCACCTGGTGAAGATTTTGTTGCACATGAAATGCTACTAAATATTCCAAAGGAAGACAAAGAATCTTTCTGTTTTCCATGCTCAAGAAGATAAAATGAGGTCGTAACTAACAGTGTAGAGTTCCCTTACATGATATTAATCCAAACTGAACCAGTCAGCAAAGGTAGAAAACAGTGTTCATCATCACATCACATCATTCAGTGTAGCATATAACAGTGGAAGTTTAATTCATCCACACAGATTTTTTTTTCAGAGTTCTTTTATGCTTGGGGACATGAAAATTTTTTTATCTCTTCCCAAGTGGATTTATCTCATCTAATTTAGCAGGATATGTTCTTAATCTTACAAAGCACTAATCCTTTAATACCATAAACATTGCCTTAGTCATAGCTACTGGCAGTGAACACCAGAAATTAATTAGCAGCGCGTAAAAAACTATGTATTGCCTTTTTTGATTGCTTTCCATCTCACTTGTTTTACTGTTGTACCCTTGTAGTTGTCTTGTAAAACAAGAAGTACCCAACCCACTCTGCAAGTTACTTTTTATATAACCACTCTCATTTTTCCAAAAAAAAAAGTCCAATAATTCCTAAATATTCATAAGGCTTGAAGAACAGGAGAATTGTCCAGTAATAGTCAAGCTTTGCAGTCAGGAGAAAGAAGCCTCATTTCACCTGGCCTGCTTTAGTATCTGTTCGCTTTATTGTGTGAAAAAAGACATATTCCTTTTGTTTTCTGCTATTTAAGAATTTTTTTTTTTTAGTCCAACTGGAGTAAAAAGGTTGGATAGTAACTTGTTTAGTATTTTGAAGTAGCTCACCAGATCTGCAGCTGATGTACAGTGTTCAACAGATTGCCTGATGCTTTGGGTGAGAGTCATCCTGTCTAGCATTTGATATCAACTATATAAATATCTGCATTTGGGAAAACTGCTTTAGTATTCTGGCCAATAAAATAAAACTTGTATTGTTAAGAAATGATTCCTCTAACCTGATCCAGACATTTTCTTTGGGGTGAGATTAATCATGCACGCTGAGCAACTCTTTCTTTCCAGTGATTATAAAGGAGTTCAGATGAACAGTTCAGAAGTGAGTATCTACACTGAAGACATCTACATCTGTTGGCAACTCAACTATTTAAGACCACATGTCTGTCTTTGCTACCACCAGCACATATTATTACCTACCATATTCCTTCATTTTCCTGAACTTTTTGTTCTATATTCTATTTACTCTGATGATAAAGATTGTGACATAGAGCTATTCTAACTGCAAAATTACCTGTACAAACATATTACAAAAACATGCTTAACCTCATTTCCATCAGAGGACCCACACCCCGAATACCTGAAAATCCTCCAGTATGTTTTTTCAGCAAAAATATGGAGAGCTTCTCTTTTTCCATTATTATTTTTTTAAACAGTAGAAGAGTATAGTTTGAAAATTCTCAGGAGTATTATAAGAATTCAGCAGTGACAGAAGTTGATGACTCTTACATGATGCATCCTACTACCTGGACACTTTATCAATGCAAAGAAAATATCTCTTTTTCAAAGAAAAACAGAAATATCTCTTCTGTGTCTCTTCCAGTCCTCGTTCAACTAGGCTTTATTTGGTATCTGTAAAAGTGCACAACGCCTGACAAGAGCTACAGCAGCTGATATCTGTAATAGCAATGTCTGCTACTGATGATTTTGATACTGCAGTGACTTGGCTGACACATCTTTATAGTACAGTTGAGGAGTTCAGTAATAGAGAATAGATGACATAATAATAATAAAAAAGACCTGAACCACACTCAAGCATTTTCTTGCATCTTCTCAAAATATAATATTGGATAGACTTCAGGAGAACAAGAGTTGATATGGTCAACACCCCAAGAACAGAAAATACCAAAATACAGAGGTCCATGGGGCAATAGGCACTGCAAATGTTGTGACACAACTAATCACTAATAATACCCTGTTAGCGGAAGCAGAATAATCTAGGAAGTTTTTAATTTTCAAGAAAAGAAAATGAGGAAGGCTGAACATCTGTATGCAATAATTAACAGTCTGTAACTGAAAATAAACCTGAATGAAATACCAACTGTTACATTAAAAATTACTGTAATGCACTCCTGATTTAGTAACAGCTGGAATTTCTACTTGTCCTAATCTTTGCTAAAGTGCTAACCTTAATCTTTGCCAACGTGCTTTTCAAAGGACTGTTCAAGGATTTGACTTCATGTGAAAAAAAAATGCTGTTAATCATAATCTGTCCACTGTAGGTACAATTTGATTAAGTTCTTCTATACTTTGTTTCAGCAGCCAATTTTCACCTCAATATCTTCAGTTCACCTCAAATAAATATTCTTGTACTAAAAATTTAATTGAATGCATGGCTAGAAAATGGCATTTATTTTACAAATTTTGTTCAAGTTTGTGGAGTTGTTTTTCAACTGTATAATACACACAGTTTAACATCTGCATTTTTCATCAAGTTACAGCAGCTGCACCGAGACAGGGAAGAACATGCAAAGAACGTGCAAAGAACATGCACTCAGATACCCAACTTCCCACTTTTGAGAATATGATATCTGGGAGCATATCTCCATAAGACTGCAGTAATTAGCTATCCATATCTAGATGCCATACTGGAGATTTTTCGACTTCACATATATCATTTATAAGAATTATCTCTTTGATTCCACATACATCACCTTTTGGGCCACTCTCAAAAATGGAGCTCAGTATGGTAATCTCTACTTTTCTCTTTTGCAGTGTGGCTTCATAAAAAGGATCAGTTTAGCTTTTCTCCAAAGGTTTTGCTATCTCTGAGTGTCCCTTTAACACTATGCTTACCAGCTAGCCCAACAGATTCCCTAAGAGACTTCTCAAACTTTCTCTGTTCAAAGAAATATATTGCTAATTTTGATTACTAAATTAAGCACTCTTCAACATCTTTTTTTTATAAATTGTGTTTTTAAATTGTGTTTGTCAGAATTCAAGATTCATTTCTCATTTTCTATCTGAATTAGTAGACTTCAGCCTTTCAAATGATTTATATTAGTTTGTTACTTAGCTAAATCAGTTATTTTGTATGCATTAGTGCTATGCTTCCTGGAAGACTTACTTCAGTAATCACCACAGAACCTCTAAGGATTGAATTCTCTCAGCTTCCTTTTTAGACTCTTTCTACTAGCTGAAGAGCTTATTTATTTTTACACAGGTTCCTTCTCTAGAATGGAACCCAACTTCCTTGGACTTTCTGTGCTTATTAACTCCTGAGTGGATGTCAAATTCAATTAAGCTTGTTGTTAAAGCATGACTCCTCAACAGTAAAATTTTGAATCAGACTCTATTTGGCACCAAGTCACAGACTGCACTGCCTCTTGTGGGCTCATTATACAGCTGCTTCATGAAATAATCATTTACAGAGACTTAAATGTTGCCACTGTATCACATCCTAATATGATATAGTTGCATTTTCCTACTGCAAATGGCAGAGGGAAAGAGAGAGAGAAAATGGTATCTCTTGCTACTCTTTAATTTCTTACTCTTGCTGTCTCTTTATCTGTCTCAGTATATAGTGATAAATGACTTTTTGAAGACTTTAATCCATACACATTTAGTATTACTTGCTGGGATGGTTATTTGATTTGATTTGATCTAAGCTCCCTGTAACGTACAGGACAACTTTATCACCATCATGGTTTACTATTTTTTTCCTGTCTATTTTCTATCATAGTGTTACAATGTGCCACTGATTGAATGTCTTCCTTCTACCAGTTCTCCAATCTTGACTAATAAGTCTGCAACTTCATTTATTTCCAAATATTCCAGTCTCTTCATTTTGTTTCTTTCTAGCAGTTTTTTTTTTTTTTTTTTTTTTTTTTTTTTTTAAGATTAGAAGACCTGCAAAATAAATGTAAAATAGGAAGTGAAAAATAATATTTTGGTATATTAGAATATAGAACACAGCTTTCTAGCACATGAGAGATAATACAAAATGGAAGAGAGCAACTGTTTTTTGTATAGAAGATTAAGAAATAGGTTAAAAAGTCAAGCATAAAGATTCATTTTAGGTTTCTGATTGTAATATCGGGAGTTAAACATGAAATCTACTATTAGAGTCTATATTATTCTTTTAGTCTTTCATGATTTCTTAACTTACTGCTTCAGGGTTGTTTTTGTGAATATTACGAGAAAGGTAGGCATCATTCCTGAAGCAGCAATTTTTAATGGTCATAAGTTCTTACTTTCACAGATGATAATATGTCAAGGTCTTTTTGTTCTGCTGTACTACATTTTCCAGCCAATTGAACACAAAGAAGTGACACAGCCCTTTGCTGTAGAACTTCATTCACATCAGGCTTCAAGATGTTCTGTGGACAAAATTCTTTGGGAATCGACTACACTTTGCAGCCCTCTAATGCAGTACGAAGAGTTCAGCTGTTCAAGATTCTAATCAGAAGTTACAGTTATTTTAAAAACATGTATTTTTTGACTATTACAGAATGTACTTTCACTTTCCCAAATCTTTAAAAACAAAATCCTTTTTTTTGCATTGTAAAGTAAAAGGATTTTGATTACAGGAAATAGGCAAAGGTTTACTCAGAATGAGTATGAACAATATTTTTGTATTAAGGTAAGATGGAGGACAGGGCATAACTAGGGGAGAAGGTGTTAGTGTATTTTCAGTTATTAAATCAGAGAGGAAATAAAATTCATTCTTATGTGAATGCCAATATGATGATAAATACTGTGTATAGGACTTACAAGTAGCTTTTTTTACTCTAATAAAGGTGTTTCTAAAGCCTGTATTTTGTTTTGGCCTGCTCTGCTAGTTAGAATGAAATTTCCATTTCCAAAAAAAAAGTGAAGTTTTCAAGTCTAAGCAGTTAAGAGGAACAAAATGACAAATTTTATGTTTAAAGTGATACATATTCAACTCCTCCTCCTTTGAATATACATACATGAGCAAGGTATTGCATCAATATGCAGCAATAATAAATATGCAGTGACACTCCACAGCAATAATCTGGGACTTTGAGGACATTAGATAGAGAAAGATTGTTAAGAATGAGTCCTTTAGCAGTCTCTTAGCAGACT
>JAVCKT010016485.1:10002-29001 GCA_032273925.1 Rhynchotus rufescens
ACCTGATCAGTGTCTATAAATACCTCAAGGGAGGCAGTGAGGAGGAGGGGGCGGCCTCTTTTCAGTGGTGGCCACTGGTGGAGCAAGAGGAAATGGCTGCAAACCGAAGCACCAAAAGTTCCACAGGAACTTAAGGAAAAATTTCTTAACAGTGAGGGTGACAGAGCACTGGAACAGGCTGCCCAGAGTGGTTGTGGAGTCTCCTTCTCTGGAGATCTTCAAAATCTGTTTGGATGCAGCCCTGTGCCACGTGCTCTAGGTGACCCTCCGTGAGCAGGAGGGTTGGACTAGATGACCTCTGAGGTCCCTTCCAACCTTAAGCATTCTCTGATTCTCTGATTCTATAATCTCCCCTGCACACATCTCACATTCAGCAGTATGAATCCAACCAAGGATCCCTTCTGGCTGCCTTCTGCTCCCATCTATTCCAGGAGCAACCCCTGTTGCCCTTACACAGCTGGCAGGCACAGGAAGTCCACAGATATACCTAGAAAATTGGCAGACCTCTCTGCCAGCACATAAGCCTGTGTGTTGGCAAAGCAGTTCAGGTAGTAGGGGTCAGGCAGTGACCTAGGTGACAGATAGGCCACCTGTGGGGACCAGTGAGGCAGCAACAGGGGAAGCATCACAGACGGTTATTGCCCCACTGCTGTAGAAGGTCTGGACAGGAACTAAAGCTTTAATTCCCTCCCATTTTCCAAATATATCTGTTCATTTGGCACTAGCCAATAAGGCATTTTGGTGCTTTCGGAACATGGAAGGAGATGAGAGAGGTCTGTAACTGTCATCTGCTAGTTCCCTCCTTCGGGATGATCCTGGATATCAATCATAGTAGCAGGTACCACCTCCTCTTAAAGCATTTGACATAATACTGCAGAGTGAGCTTGCTGGGTACAGTATCAATAAGGCACGCTCTGAAAGGAGCAAAAATGATGAAGCAATTTTAGTTTGTGTTCTGCAGTACTGTTCATGAGCTTCCCTCGGCTTGCAGTAACAAGAACAGAATTTCTGATAAGCAGACAGGCAGCATTGGAGCCCAGAGCCACTGGTTAAGATGCATATACTCAATCTATGTATAAATAAATGCAGCCAGCCGAAAACAAGAGGGATTCAGACTTTACCTACACAACAGGGGAAGTGTCCTGGCAGAGAATGACTCTGAGAAGGATTCAAGGATTAAGACAGATAAGCAATGCAGCATAAGCTCCCAGGGCAATGGAAAAATAAAAGCCAGATCTGATCCTTGGATATATAAACAAGGAAAAGCTAAAAACATGGGACTGGCTACCAAGAGGACTCTGGGTTAGAGAATTGAGCCGCTCCTGCTGCAGGCTACTACCGAATATCATCCTGTTTGCTGACTTCCCAAGTGCCCTCTTCAAATTGATTAGGGTCTTCGTCCTTTCTGCTCCAATGAGAAATGGGCAATGAGTGGCTGGGAGATGATTTCACTGTAGGAAGAGCCCTGGTGCATGAAGAGCACTGGCAAATGCCTTGCACAGGCCGGGTCAGCATCCTCCCCACCGTCCAAAGAGGCTGCGGATAATTAGGAAAGGACACACCTGCACAGCAATGCAAAGCCTGAGACAACTCAATCTGTTCAGCTTTTTAGAAAGACCTTCATGAAGAAAAAAATTGTGGGCTTTATGTAATCTAATGGTCCTAAAGTTGCCAGCTTTAAAACTAAAGCTAGAACCAAAGTTAAAGCCAGATGCAGATTATGCATAAGGTACCCATTTTTAACAGTGGGATGATTAATCATTAAAACTGATGATCACAGGAAATAAGGAATCTTCCACCTAAGTGCTGTCAAATCAAGGTGGATGCCTTATGCTTCAGCTAGTTTTGCTTCATGCTAAGTACAAGGTCAATATAACATAACGATGCACCAGAGTATATGCAGAAAATCTAAATATCCTTACGGAATCTGCAAAATTTAGTCTTCCATTCTGTCTAGTATTTAAAGTAGTGTAACTATATATAAAAAAAAGGAAAATAGAAAAAAAGCAATACTACTCTTTTTTTTTTTGTAGTTCCACCATTTGCCATTTCACTGGAAAATTTAATTTGGCCTGAAATTTGGTGCACACATTTTTGAAGCTTCAGAGATTTTATGGTATAGGATAACATTACACAGTCTTTCTTTTGACAAAATCATATTAAAAGTGTGGCATGATATTGATGAGCATCTTCTTTTCAGTGCAGCTTAGCACCCAGGTACCTTTCAGCATTTTCACGGCAACTATTCTGCAAGTTGGTGATTTCTTAATTCCAAAAGCAGATGCTTGTACCACCTTTCCAAAAGCTCCATGTCCAAGTGACTTTCCTGAAAAGAAAGTAAATGGGACTGGTGAGAAAGAAATCTTGTCAGCAAATGATTTAATTGATAATCAGTTGGAGAATATGTCCTATGCTAAAAATACATTCACAAACTGCCACGTCAGATAGTTTTTTTTTTTCTTTTATTGAAAGAATAAAAGAAAAGAAGAAAAGAAAAAGTATTAAAAACTAAGCAGACAAACTGGAAGACAGTCACAGAGTCATGGAAGAGCATAAATGATATGATTAAAAGTGATGCTAAGCTAATGCAGCCATTCACATTGGATGTACACTGGCTTCCAACACTCTTTATCTTTGCTAGCAGAAAATGTTACCCCTCTCTTTACCGAGCACATTGCACCATGCAGCAGGCTGGGACAGTGCTAGGTGCGTTTGCAGCATATGGTGGCTGCTGCCCAAGCTGCAGGTTGCTACAGGCTTCAGTAATTTTCACAAGTGAAAACCTTTCTCCCAAAGGGTGCCTTAAGATAACCTTCATCCCAAGGAGACTGCAGTGCAGTCCCTGAATTTTGCCTGCAAACTCCTCATGCACTTCCCTGACAAGCTCCTGTGGTTAGGCAATGGCCAGAAACTACAAATCTGAGCAAATGAGGCCCTTAGCCTTGTGCAATGAGCTCTGAAGGGATTCAGTGAGACGAGACCTGGAGTGACAAGGCATAGGTTATCTCATGATGGGTGTGATGCCTCCACACGTCCAAGGGCAGATGCTGACATGGGCACTGTGAGATCCTTATCCTGCTGCTGCTGCTGCACAGACCTCAGGAAAAGCACCTAGAGGTTCCTGTGAAGAAACAGGCAACCTCAATAAAATCCCTTGATGAGCTTCGGTAAAATTGAATGTCCTTTTCCTATATGTTCAGAATCAGATAAGGTTCTTGGAGTATTATTACTATTTTTTATGACACTTAATGTTTATGACGCTTAATGCCTATCTGATGATCTCTGCAGTCTTGCTCTTGATTCCCTAATGTTGGAAGCAGGGAATTTCTTAAACCTTGCACTCACACACACAGATAGGCCAGACCTATGGACTTCTGATCAGAGATATTCTGTCAGCATATTAACTGGCAACACATTTTAAATCCAAGGACCTATTTTCTGCTTGTATTTTGCCTCTAGCAGAACTTAGGCATCTACTTGGTTAGCAAAAATGAACCACAGGCTTTGTAGTGTAGAGGAAAAAGAGCAGAAGACCATATTTTTACACAAAACCATAGAATAATATGTGTCACTAAGACCATATATATATCTCAGATACGCACATGTGACATAGCCATAATGACAGGACAATTTCCCTATGCTATGATAGACATAGGAAAACAGAACATCTTAACATCTGAAAACAGAACAGCAGAATCATTTTCAAAAGTGCCTCTTTGACCAGCTCTGACTCGGTCATCTATATTATCCAAAGCTAAGTGAGAGACGACTCCCATCCAGACACTCACAAGTGGACAAAAAGAACTGTCAGTTCTAAATTAAATTAAATAGACACGACATTTCGTGAGTTATATACCTAAACTCTAATTCTCTGTCTGTCTGCTGCTAGAAGGCAAACAGTGTATGACACCAAGGCAATGATGGAAACATGAAGTGGAATATGCAAAACCAACCACCCCTAGGATATTATTCACTCCCAGATGCGCAAAAGTGTTGCAACTTTACAGAAAATAAAAGCCATGAATTTAAGCTATGTGAATGAAAAACATCAACAGACTTGAGCATTGGGACCTGAGGGGCTTAGAGTTTGACATATAAATACAAGAGAATCAGCGCATATTTTCAAAGGTCTACAAGTCACCTCCTCTTCCAGTTATTGCTTGTTCACTTAGGAGGCGTATAAGAAAAGCAGTATTAAGAGCAGGGTCTCAGCTTTCTTGGTGAATTGGAGCTCCTAGTCCTTAATGGACTGGCAGTATGTGGTTTGTACAAGGTGAAGTTACAGTTTGAGGTAATGTAAAATTCACTCTACCTCTGTTTAATGCACAATTTTAATCTGTTTCCATTAGTGCTAACTTACTTCCCCCATCAAGATAGGCTACTTAGTCACTACTTGGAAAACATACCAGTTAGCTCATAAAGCTGCTAGCCTTTCATAAATGAGAATGAGCACTGGAAACAACACTTCCTTCTCTAAACAACAATTATGATTTAATGGGAAACTGCAATAACACTTGATGTATTGCTCTTTGTTGCTCCACTATTGTTTTGGATCCTACAAAACCTTAGTGTAGAATAGGACCACTCCAACTTTTCAGCATCAACAGATGGAGCTCCATGGTTGAATATGCAGATTGCACCTAGGACAAACCCAGCTCTACCATCCTGTTCATGCAAAAGCTACTTATGGGTTGACACAAAAAGTAATTACAAAATTATTAAATGGAGCAATTAAATAGAAGGAAATGAAGATGTGCTGCCTTATCGCAGACATCAAGCAACTACAACATTTGGGTTTTGTGTAGCTCTCAGTTATGAAATGTTGCAGCATTTATATCCAGACCCAGGAAGCACAGAGCTCTCTTTAAACTTGCTAAGCTTGCTAAGCTAGCTTGATTCAGCGAAGGGGTTTTGAATCAGCAGGTTTTCATTTTAGGATTCTTAAATATGGGGCTGTACTTAAGCAGGTAAGTTGCTGGATTGGGGCATTAGGAAAAAGGACCAGGAGATATCTCTCTCCTTGTGTGTGGGAAGGCAGAGTCTTAAAGTGTGTATTTGTTGCTGTGGTCCTGTGATGTAGTTTGAGTCATGCAGGTTTCCCCATGGTGGAAACTTCATATTTTCCATTATGCTAAATAGAAAGCTCTCTGCAGCAAGAGCAAAGGAAAACAGGCTGATTTGTGTCAGTCACTGGATCTGCAGGGTGTTGGAAGGCAGCAGAGCTCAGGATGCTGTTTACCCCTTCAGTGTTTGTTATCTTCCTGGAGCCATGGAGCAATAATCCTGCGAGCTCCTGTGCCACAGCTTCAGCAGGGTATGAGCTCTCACCAATTATGAGTCAAACCCAACTGTAAGGTGAGAAATACATGGTGGATAAACACTTTTGTTGGACTATAGGCTTATACTCAGCCACACAGGCGTGATTTATAGCACCAGAATGTTTCTGTCTTATGAATAGATGACATTTTGATCTTGCTCACAATAACCTAAACTGGATGATCACATTAATCTAAACTGAATGATAATTATCCTGGCTTCAGTGGTGCCCATATGAAATTTTCTGTGAATCTGCAGCTCTTACGGATGAGGGGGAAATCATGTTATATAAGCATTGCATCACACCAATGGGCTGTGTGCATGTGTGCATGAGGAACATAGAAAGCAGAGGCTAAAGGCTAGAGAGTTACATTACAAAGGTTACAGTAAATATGTATCCTTGAAGATAAATAATGGAAAAAGAAAAACAAGCCTATCAGATGCTGGAAGGATTTGCATTTCTAAATAAAAATATGCTAAAAGAATACATAGAACCACATTTTGTGTTTGTGAGACACTAATCCTAGGAGGCTGCCAAGGTTATGCAAAGACTGAGCCAATTGCCATGTAAGCAGGACTTGCACTGAGCTAATCTAGCATAGTGCACATACCCAGCTTCTCAGAATCTGGTTTTCATTCATTGTCAGCATTCTTTGCTTGTTTACACCAGTTCTTCCACTTTTAACCCATCCTCAGGTCATCATTACTCACCTCCAAGCTCTAAACACTAACCCTGCAAGATGCAGGTTTTCCTTAATGTTTACGTTCTGTTTCTGCTTTTTTTAAAAAAATTTATTTATGTTTTTCTGTGGGATTTACACACAAATAAAGTGCACATAAAGCACAGATCACATTGTCTGCACACTGAGCTCTTGATCCATCACTGAAGGAAAGAGGACACTCAAAACAAAGTTATGCTTCAGCATTTCCAGAAGTGTGTGGGAAAACTATAATTAGTAGCCATATATTTCAGCTCTCCTTATCCATATCTGATCACCTTATGACTTCTACTGAGCAAATTAAATGTGATCCCAACCGCATGTGTGTTTTGATCACCTTCTGTCTCTGATCCCTGGAGGACAGGAGGAATCTGTTAGAGACCCCATCAGAAAGCAGGGATTTTCTAGCCCTGGCTGTACAACTGCATGCCTGAAAGAACAAACAGCACTATTGCAACAGCCTGTCACTGATATGTTAATGTTAACCTCTTGTTAAAAGCTGTGTGGTTTCTGGAGAGAAGCCGCAACTCCCAAATCCGGTCCTGACTCTCCTGGCCTTCCAGTTAGCATCACAGTAGAGTAACCGAGCCAAAAAGGCTTTCAGACCCATGCCCTTCACTCAGGGGTCTGTAGGCAAGCTACCTGCAGGCTGAAAGTTTCCATCTTTACTTATGCATGGACTTTTGTAGAGCATTCTTGCACTTGATGCTACCAACAAGGGCGACTACGAATCTGCAGCGCAGAGGGAAAACAAAGAGTGGCTTGGACAGAGGAGGAAAGGAAGAAACACTGAGGGCTACAGGAAGATCTATGAGGATCCATTTCTGCACTGGCCTTTTTCCAAATGAGTACTTAATTAGTTTACATGGGAAGAAACTTAGAGTCTGTGCCAGAGGCCAAGCTCCTGGCTCTGCAGAGCGAAGCTGCCAGGTCAAGGGGCTGATAGGAACCTCTGCAGTCGCCCTGTTTTGATTCCCTGCTGTAAGCAACTCAGTTTGCAAAAAAATACAGAGCAGTGATTACTGGCTGTATATTAGTTTTCCTGTCTGGAGTCTGAATACACATATGGAAAGAGAGATAGATGCAGTTAGCCAGTCAGTCCTAGATGCTGTAATTTAGTCATGGAAAAACAATACTTCCCATGGATAGCGCACACCTAACCCAGCAGAATATTGTGCTTAATGCCTAAAATATCTCCATCTCCCCTTTACTACAGATAAAAAAGTCTTTCATTCAGTAGCTGCAAACTCAACACGACATATGCTGATATTACCTAGTTTGAGCCTTTCCCTGGCAATCTCCCATTTGCTGGCATCGTAAGGCAGACGTTCACATTGTTCATCCAAGGGGACTTCATCAGGATCCATTATGATTGACAAGTAATTGGTCTTAATTTCAGAAGAATAAGGCTATAAAACAAAGAATATTGCAAAATTAAAAAGAGATGATACCCGTCAGCATCTTTTTGCTTGAATCAAGGAGTACCAAGCTATTTCTATCCACATGGCTGTACATTTCACCGTTGAATATCTGATAAAGTTTCTTTTCATTTATTTCAGTATTGCAGTCCCTTTTTTATGCCAAATAAACCTTTTCCTCAACCTTTCCTCATATGTGACATAGCAATTTCTTCAATGAAGAACTCACTTGCTTTGATACAGGCCCTCTGCATAGTTAAGAGAAATATTTTCAGAAAATGACTAAACACTCTTCTTAAAATAACTTTCCCTCATGATTGTGCAAAGCCAGAAGTGGCCATATGCAACAGATGGAGCACAACTGCCAGTGTTTATTTCTTCCTTATACCCAGCAAAGATAGGTCAGATGTGGTTAGAAGTTGTGCAAGAATAGCCGCCAGAAGACTAGACATTATACATTTCCCAAATGGTTTATACATTTTTAGAATTTTTGATTTCTTATGTGTCATTTCTGAAATTATTGGAGTCTAGTGTAATTAATAAATGCCTAGATTAAAACAGCTGATTTAAAAATGAATTTTCAAGAAAATCAGTTTCTGCTAAACAAATGAATTATCCATTTCACATGAGGAAAGTGTGGAAAGATGAATCTCATCTCAGTTTTCCACAGCCCATGCTTATCTACTTTGAAACCTTTTCCATTTTCCTTCAAAGAGCATCTAGATTGTTATTCTATTAGACATTTTCTTGACACAAGAAGTGATTAAGTATTTATATAAGAGATCTAGTGTTTGCTCTAGAACAGCTTTGGAGATGATTGATCCCAGAAAAAGCAGTAGAGCAGGAAGATGCTGAGAGGTTCCTACATTTCTTTGCCAAATCTTTGGCACAGTTTGGGTTTTGAAACAACATTCTGAAAGATAAAGAAGGGTTAAGTACATCAGTTGTTTCTCTGTATTTATGTCAGGCAGGCTTAAATAAAATGACGTTTCTCAAAGAGCACAAACTTTTTTTTGTGGTTTGTTTCCATTGTGGCAACGTCATTTGTATATGAAATTTAATTTAGAGCTAATTCCAGACATAAATCCTTAAAAGTAAGGGTTTCTAACAGAAATACAGAGGAAGCCCTAAACATAGAGCATTAACTGGAAAGATTCATCACTATGTAATGTATTTAAAATTCCTTGCTTTGTAGCAAGAATGATTATTTTTATTATCTAATCTAACACATAAATGCTAGGTTTTCAAAAAAAAAAAAAAGAAATTAACAATTCATTATGTTTTTCCAAGTATTGAGGTCATAGTCTTGCAGTCCTGCTATGAACTGCCCTATCTTTAATGGTGAGTAGCCAGAAGTGGTCCTGCTTGCTTTGTAGTTTCTCTACAGCAGTGAAGTTTCCCTAGAGTTTCAGCTCACCTCTGTTTTATTCTCTCTCCCCACCTCCCTTACGTCTCTTCTTAGGAAAGTCTCTGGTAATGGGAAGGCAGAAAGAGCCATTCCTGCCTTACAGCCCTGCTAGAGAGGCCTGGTCCTGGTTCCTCTCAGGCAATAGAAGTTCTCAGCGCAGAACTTAAAATATAGCCAGGCCTTAATCCAGGTTCAGATAAAGTGGTCCAGCAGGCTGCAGTTAATGTTTATAACTGTTGCTGAGCCAGCTGGAACATATTGTGGAGGCTGGGAGGTGACCCAGGCCACAGAGCCTGGGGAACCCATTCCATGTGAGCAAAGCAGTGCTGAAAGCTAAGGGGATGGGGGGTTCAGTACTATTGAGATTTGGGGTTGAGGAGGGGGTCTGTGGAGCCATTCCTTGCCCTACATCCTTCAGTGCACCCGATTGCTCCAACATTCCTCTAAGTCTCTCTGAGAGCTTCCTACCGTGGTGGAGATTTGTATCTCCCACACGAGAGCTGCTGTGGTTTAACTTCTCCATGTAGGAGCTCAGGCACCCAAAGTGTGCTGTCAGTACAAAGGGGATTTAAACCATCACAGTGAGTCCCGAGCAAGAGGCAGGGTCAACCACACAGACACTTAGCACTTTCCGGCTGATACAGCCACATCTGCAGCAGGGACTGCACCACCAAACATGCTTCAGTAGAAGAGCACTCTGCAAGTGATGTAATTACAGCAGACAAACCAGACCTCACTGGGCTCTGGGAAGACTTGTCATTCCTGCTCACTCAGATCTTCAAAGACATCACGATGCCAAACTCCCACGCGTCCAAGGAGGATGAGAACGCCTCCGGTGGGAATGAGGCACCCAGTGCTCCCGAGCCCCAGCGCTTTTCCCGAACCAGCCCTTGCCTCTTTGCTCACTCATTTCTTAGCCCCCTGAGTCACGATTTCCCAGGCCAGTCATCATCTGGCTAACTGCACAGTGATCTACGGTCAATGGTAAGTGAATCTATTTTTTTTTTTTTTTTTTTTTTTTTTTTTTTTTTTTTTTTTTGTGGTCTTTGTGATCCCAGTGGTCTGGGAAGAATTTTCCAATACAGAGGGAGGCAGCTGGAAGCAGGAGCCCTGAGCCTGGTCTTACCCTCTTCAGCTTGCGTATGAAGAGAGTCAGCAGGAGCCAGAAGAGCGTCGCAGCCACACAGGTACAGGTCAGTGTTATCAGCTCCAGGTTTGACCTCTCCGACGTGCCTGGGAAAACCAAGCAGCAAGCATTTTAGACCATGACCTGCAAAACAGAGGCAGGTTACTTTTGATTGCCATTAAAATAAAATACCAGGAAGGACTAGCTTCTTTTCAACGGGGTATTAATCTGTGTTTGGCCTGGCTTACAGAGTCTGAAAAAAAATGGTCTCCTCAACAAAACCATTGCACTGAGCATGGGAAAAAAAGGGGCTGCATTTGTATCACCCTCTTGGTGCTTTTGGTAAAAACTCAGGTCTTCCTTGAGATGCAGGAGGTGAAGCAAGCCAGGTGATAATGCTATTATAGACATCAGTGAATCCAGTCTCTCATTCCTGCGGTCTGGATGGGTCAGGTCATGCACAGAGTTGCTGAGCTCGACTAGAGCACAGGTGTCCTCAGCGCCGAGTCTATCCAGCAGCATGGGCAGCCCCAGGATGCACTCCTGGGATCCCAGGTTCCCTGGGGGGCACCCACCTCCCCTGTCCCCAGCAGCAGCTGGCAGAGTCAGGCTGCTGTGGGGCTGGGAAAGCTCTCCAGAGCGGGGAGCAAATTAAACGCAGAAGGAGAAAAATACCAACAGCAACAACCACAAAAAAAATGGAGCGGCAAGAAAACATGAACTTGAGAAATCTGGAGAATATTAGAGTCCACTGAAAGATCCTCAAAAAATCCCAAATAAAGTTCTCCTCAGATTGCTACTTAGGGACTTGTAAAATGGTTTCAGAGCAGTTTTGCAGATTCTGTCAAAATGTCTCGCTTCCCACAGTACTCTCTCCATCCGAGTGGCAGTGGATGCAAAATGCTCATGCTCTGTTCTTATTTTGATACCCCCTCCTGGGACACAGGAGAGGACAGGGAGCAATTCTGAACATGATTTCACAGTGTTTTTGTCAACTGCCCTTGCAGTGTTTTCAAACCCCGTATAGCTCCTGACAAATGCAAACTGGATGATTGATGTCTCACTGGTGGGCACCCTCCTAATCGGAGGGATATGTTGCCTGATTTTAAGCAAGGCAACAGAGCTTTGTTCCCAGCTTGAATTGCTTCCTGTAGCTGTGGCTTAACGAGCATAATATCTTCCCTCCTTAAAAGTGATAATCAGATTTGTGTTCATGCCCTATATTTAAGATTCCTCAGGCATGTCTAACCTGGAGCTTTGAGAATAAAGCTTGTTGAAGCCAAAATACTACTGCAACTAGGAAGTGCAGGTTAAACAATATCTATTTCCCCAACATACGAGCTGCTAAATTTTCAAAAGTATGAGTATTTTTTAAAGGCTTAATTTAGATATGGGACATAATGATGGCAAAAATGATACAGTCTAATACAGCTTGCATGTCTTCTGGCATCAGGCTTTCCATTTGCATATGTATACTCTTCTCTTGCTTCTGAACAGGATCCATGCAGATGGCAAGTAATAGTTTCTGACATTTATTCAGCAAAACCTGGAGGGACTGAGGGTTCATTTGTTGCTGCTGCTCCATATGACAGGACTCACAAAACCCATGAGGTACAATACAGCCTGTGCCGAGGAGAAAGGCAGCAACTTTCCAATGTCTCCTTGTGTGCTGCATGGGAGGTAATGATGTGAAGGGTCTGTCTTTGAAATGTCAGTGGGATTTTAGGCAGCAAGAATGCATTTTTCCAAGCTGGAGTTGGGGTAGGTTATTAAACTTGGGAATCCCAGTCTTGTGAAAAACTTTGCTGTCAGAGCTGGCTGAAAATCTGATTAGAGGTAAAACAGGTAGGGAAGGAGAGTGAGGAGGTCTACAGGAATGAGAAAGCAAACGAAACGCCTAAAAGGGCTGAGAATTAAAAAGGTTAGGAGTGACTATGAATAGAGCTCTCAGTCTCCCTACACTGTAGCCCAGGATCTCTGACTCCAGCCTTGCTCCCAGGGGACTTGCACCCCTCTGCCACCGCAGCCACACAAAGACTTGTCCCTTTGTGCAGATTTGCCTCATCTACCTCACTCCCTCCTACAAAAAGCAGCCCTATTCCTCCCCCAGGCCCCTCTCTCACTTCGGTGTGTGCTCAGAGCACCACGGAGGGGCAAAGAGAAGGGGACTGAAGCAGTCAGGTAGGGACAGACAAGAAAGAGCAGTAGATACCACTACTTCACTTCTTCTCTTCCTCAGTAAAACCTAGATGCTGCTGAGCAGAGTCGAGGGGAGATACCCCAAACTAACCAGCAGATCCCTTCAGGCGTGAGCAGGGTCATCTGCTTTGAGTGATACTTCTGACGTGTTACTCTTCTGCTTAGGTCTTGGGCTGTCGTGGTCTCCATTTTGGACTAACACAGCTAGGACTTCAGACTCTGAGGGTCCAGGTGCAGCTCTGTTTCAGGTGCAGACCAGAAAAAAATAACATCTGAAGTGCCAACACCACTCTCTGTTGCATCCAAAGGGTCTCAGTGTCCACCACCCGCTATACCAGTGTGGTCTGTCCTGGCTTTATCTGTGTGACCTCCTGTGCAGCACTGGGACAGGTGTCCAAAGAGGCTGTGGACTTCTCATTTGTGCAGGTTTTCATGACTTTACCAGACAAAGCCATTGCTGTCCTGTTCTAGGATCAGTGATAGACCTGTTTTGCACTGGAGCTTGCCCTGAGCTCACTTCCAACCTGTGATGCAGCAGTCTAAGCAGTTCCTCATGTACAGTAATAAGGGCCTTTTCTCTTACACTCATCCATATAATGCTGGTGGAATCTCATTTAGTAACTGAGGAAATTCTCATTAAAATTAACAGAAACATTCCAAGAAACTTCAGAGAGGCCCATAGGATACAAACAACACTTTGAGATGGCAAAGGCAAATAGATAGACAAACAGGTAGCTATATAGAGAACAAATACCCTTTTCATAATGCCAGAATAGTTGAATGAATGCTTAATAAATATGACGCTTTTGTTTCTCATGAGCAAGGACCACATAATGTTGTTAAGCATCAACTTTAATGTATGTCACATAAGTGAATTTAATCTGTAAAATATGCTCTTCATCCACATACATCTCAGATGGTGCTCCACCTTTGTAACTAGATGTGTGAAGGACACTTTCCTGGGGAGTGTGCAACAAGTCCTCACATGGAGAAGCAATGGGAAGGTTTCAGGTAAAAAACTGACTATTTGGAGATCAGTGCAAACAGCTAGTGACCAGGCATGACCCTGAAGATGAGCTGCACAAGACAGACTGAGCTTCTTGTATCCAAAAGCTCCCATCAATATGTATTTAAGAACCCACTCCTCTTCCTTGTCGGGTGCTATGACAGCCACTTGCTCTTCTTGTCCCTTCCTTTGAGATTTGTTGCCTTTTCAGTTCCTCAGCCAAGAACAAATGGACATCATGCTTTGACATTCCTAAAACTGTTGCTCCTCTCCTCCTCAGAAAGCCCTACAAGCAGAGCTTCCAAACCAAACAAGGGCTGTGATTATTTAAAGACAGCCCTTGGATTCCACCATCCATTCATCCATCTCTGATACAAAAATAACACATTGTTTTATCTGCAAGTATAAGAATGTTTTTTCAGAGCAAATAAAAAGAGCAGACAGTTTCCTTCCTGACTCATTCACAAACTACTCTTCCAATCTGTTAAACAGAGCCATAGACACGAGGCATTGCTCTGGTCCCTTTGATCTGCTGCGCTGCGCTCTGAGAACATCGGTGCAGAGAAATGCTTTGTTACTTGCAGTTGCAATTATATGGTGTTTCTAAGAAAGCTGAGGAAGTGGTAAAGTCTCATGCAAGCCTCATCTTAAAATCCTGATTCCATACACTCCAGGCCCCAGAATGGACAGAGAGGCTGCAGTTTGTTTGAAGAGGAGCAGATACGCAAGTTATGTGAAGGCTGCATAGGAATGAGTGGAAAAAATCCTCCATGCAGGATCATTCGTGCAGATGGAGGAGAGAAGAAACATTTTCTTTCCCAATCATACTAGCTAAATAAAATCTCTTTTTCCATCCAGTCTCAAAACTATAATTTTCTAGTACATGATGGACTATATCTCCTGCTTATCTTAGAGCTCCCACAGAAATCATGCAAGAAGCATGTCTGTGTTCTCTGCAGGACATGCAACTGGAGAAGAAGCTTTCCTAGCTGCTGTATAACCTCTTTTCTGGATCATGCACAAGGAGATAGAGCTTCCTAGAGGCCATCCTACAGAATGTTGGTGGTTGTAATAAATATCCAAGATACAGTGATGTCAAAAATCAATACAATAATGAGTTTCATTGTCCAGAATAATCACCCATCAGGATGCATTTGACAGCAAGTACTTGGTGACAAGTCATTCTTCCAGTGATTGTAATAGTTATTAAAACCTTAGTATTATTCATAAGGAGATAGTTGGTTTTTACTCCTTGATTATACCAGTTAGGGTAGCCCACACGTGCATATTCTTAACCATGACCTTTCAAAACAAGACCTTTATCCTCAACAACAACTAACTGAGAATGCTAAGGCACTTATAGCAGAAAATTAATATTGATTTACTAGTTGTAATTGTCTTCTGCTGCAGGACAGAATTCAGGACAATATTCAGGAATTGCATTCAAACACATCTAGCAAAGGTGTGAGAACATCCACAAGGACATAATTCCTTCCTTAGAGACCTAGTGGTCAAAATGCCTTACAAAAAAGAGATGTGAAATGTATTTAGGACTATTTACTTAAAACTTGAAATCAATAAGATGATAGGATATGTCAAATTCACACATGCCATTCATACGTATGGAGAATGTCAATCTGCTTTTCCTTTTTCAAAATATATGAGTCAGATATTCAATGAAACGGAAAAGTCACAAAGTAAACCTGATTTTTATGCAATGTACAATTATGCAAGACAAGTCGCTGCCCTAGGTTTAAGTTAAGCTTAGCATAAGTCAAGAGGACAATGCTGTACATCTAAATGAAGAGCAAAATAACTCAAGTAGTCGTAGCTGTGATAACCCGATAATACCTACTTCTTAAGCATCTCAGAAAAAATGCATCTATAGTTATTGCTAAGGCAAAAGCTTCTGATCCTATTTGTCCATTCAATTTACATTGAAAATAAAAAAAAAAAGAAAATATCTGAAAACTCTATTTTTCATGGAATTAACCTGAAATCGGAAAATGAGTGGGTAGGAGTTTGTTCTTTATTTTGTTTTCTGTTTGTTTTGATGATACTAAATTTACATTTGTCTTCTACCATGACCCGATCGTTGTTGGGTTGAAGCAATTCTTCTTTTTAGGTCAATATAAACACACTCTGAGTTAGCATTTCCTGTTAGGCTTCCTTTCCAACCTGGTACATTTCCCTTGCTAGGACTTCCTTCAGATTGCTGCATTCAGAGATCACCACATAATCCTAAAGTCACACACCCTCCTTTCCAGCTTGAGGAAGAACATCACTCTGGCAAACGTGCTGTTCTCATTTAATATCATTTTTTACCTTGTACTGTGACATACGCTGCACTCTCCACAGACCCTTTTAAGTTGGTGGCTATGCACTGGTAAAGTCCTTCATCCTCCTCTTTTATTCTTTCAATAAACAGCATACGACTTCCGGGCCCTAAAATTATTCCTGCGAAATGAAAGATTTTGCAATGAGTGGGAGCCAGGATATAAACAAAAACAACCACTTGTGTAATAATATCTGCTTCAAGTTCTTCTCAAAAGAAATCTGAGCCACAGGCTGCATAGCACAATGTTATCTGCAGGAAAGCCAAATATACTTGGATGTTTTGGGAAACTTTTGGAAAACAGTGTTTATAAAGCACTTGTGTGAGTGAAAAACCTCAGCCTAAGAAAGTGATCCTGGGAGCACTTGATATTAAGCATAGCAAACAGCGCTACGCTTAGACTTCCATGCAAACGAGTCCTCCAGCATGTCTCCAGTTTTTAAACACATGGGTGGTCTGGGTACACTTCTCAAGGCAGGTCTGTCTCAGAAGTAGTCTGAGTCTTGGAGCACTTCCAAGGCCTAGCTCCACGCATCCACTTTGGCCTTGCTGGCAACAAATTCAAGCATTCAAGCAGACTTGCTACAAATCCTATTTGCTCACGTGACAGGGCCCCTTCTAGGAAGGACTCCAGCTAACATGAAAAACGGCCCGTTAGGTCTAAAACCTAGGGGTTAGTCAAAGTTTTCAACACCTCCAGCAAGCAAGGAACAGAGACATGCAGCAGATTTGGCCTCAGGCCTGCATGAAGGCGCAGTATAGCCAGGAAACGTGTAGTTAAGTACACATTTACGCATTTGGCGCCAAAGCAGAACTATCAGCCCATTGAAGCGTATTCCCACCATCTATTTCAGGCACTTAACTCAAGTGCTCTGACTTGTCCTGCAACAACATCTTCCGGGCTTCTAACCTTGCGTGTGTTGCACTTACACCCAAGTGAGAAACACAGCCTGGCTTCTAGAAGATAGTGTGAATAACACAGCATAACCATGTGGTCGGTGTAAAACTTCACAGAATCTGGCTCTAGATTATGTTTAGCATCTACATTGCAGGTATACACATGCTTATAACTCACTTTAATGAACACTCCGAGGTTTTTCCAGTTGCCTTTATTTATTTTATAGTATTTTCAAATAACACAGAATCTTACATGCAAAATATTGCTGATAAAGGCTTAGGATACAAGTTCCTTCAGATGAAACCTATCTCAACATTTTTGCTGAGTTTTAAGACTATCTCAATTTATGGTTCTGATTGAGATGCAGATGAATCCTCATAATAAAAGTTTTGCCTTTTTCCCTCCTCATGTTTTTTTTACCTTTTGTCCCTAAAGTCTTCAAGGTACATGTCCATAATTGTGTTTCCATCAGATCTAGACCTGTAGCCTTCAGTGATCTTTGAAGACACAATCTGAACACACCACTAAACATGTCTGAGTTTTTTTGTCTAACTGCAGCATAACACCTGAGAAGTTATTACTTTCCGCCACGTGAAATGTAGATTCCTCTGGTACAACTGAATGCTTATCAGTTTTGCTTGTGGATCCCAGATTTAGAATTAGTTGGGTGGTAAGCCCATGAATCTAGAGCAAGCTTTACACACCTGGCCATGGACTTCCTCTGGTACTTACACACGTGTCACTCAGGCTTTGATTTATCCTGCCCAGATATATGCTGGCCAAGGCGCCTAATCCTTAGGCTCTCTCTGTAGCAAATAGAGAGAAATAGGATTCTCTAGAGATGACTCTTCTAAGATATAATTTGAGAAACATATGGTTCCCTCTGACTGCGTGGCACCTCTAGCTTGGAAGATGTCCTCAAGTTACATGGTGTGATCCACTATGTTGTACTGCTGTCTTCCCAACTGTAGAAGACAGATAATTCTGCTCCCTACTTTGCGATGCAAATGTGAGTGACTGTAGGAATGGTTACCTAGACACATGGAGTGCAACACAAAGGTTATAGAAGGTGGAGAAGCATACAGAGCTCTCACCTGATTCTTCGTGTATTTCTTCATGGTTTTTAAACCAGGATATCTGTGGCTCTGGGATGCCTTTAACCTGGCACTCCAACATTGCTGAGTTACTGGTGTTCACCGTCTGATCCATAAGGTGCCGCAGCAGGGCTGGTGCTTCTTGAGCTACAAGACAAAACAATATCTCCATTTTACATTCCTATAACTGTGGATTTTAAATTATCTTCCATACCAGCATTTTACTGATGTTAGATATCAATGCAAGTGTTCTATCAAGATCATTGTCCGCAGATGTTATTTACTGTTCTGGTTTGTTTAGGAGCATTTGGTGTGTACAGACTATTCCTTTTACTCAGCAGCAGCAGGTTATGATGACCAGAGGTTCACCACCCGATGCTGACATTGTTTAGAAGACTTCCTCAATTCCATTATCAACCACATTTGTTTACCAAAAGCAATGAGTTTCTATGAGAGCTCAGAATTTTGCAGAAGCAGAAGAAACAAACTCTGACATGAAAGCTTTTAACAATTATCAAAGCAACCTTAGGCAAGCGTTTCTCCGCATCAGTGAAAGCATTACAGCAGTATACCCATGAATGTGACTTTTATCATTTATTTACTTCAAAAAGTACAGTTATGAACACTATTCAGCAAAATCACATAATCCAAAACCCAAAAACCATGAGCATGAAGGCACTGTGTTACATCTCACAAAGATTTCATAAATTCTTCCACTCTTCTGTTTTACATGTTTTGCTGAAGTCAAGGAGGCCTGTCCAAACCACGCCAAAACTGAGAAAACTGTGCTGGTGAGGAAGATGCCTCATGCAGCCTGGAAATGAGGGAGAGCCGGGTGGAAGCAGCAGAAGTGAGTCCTAGCATTGCATACAGCACACCAGCATTCCCCTTTCCCCTTTTTTTCTGCTTAAATTCACACACTGAGATGTAATAAAATACACAGAGCAAATATCAGTTCTCCTTCTGCTCAAAAGCTCCCAACTTGACAGAAGAGCATCCCAAAGGCACTCTACAAACAACATGTTAAAGTCATCCCTGGGAGAAGCAAAGCAACAAATCTTCCTCATCTTCATTTCAGCCGTTTCCCACTCGTGCCTCGCTTTCTTACCCAACCAAAGACTCTTCTGACAAAAATCAAGATATCTGCCTCACTTATGTTCATTATGTTGATTATTATCAACATCTTTCTGTTGCAATAGCAACTTCTTACATGATCCCTCCTGATATTTTTATGCATTAAAAGTAGTGATGGAGAACCCAGTGCATCCCTAAATAAACTCACAGATGCAGATGCACTGCAGATTCCCTTGGATTTTCTGTCAATTCAAGAACCAATTACTTGCAATTTTGCCTTCAAAACACTGCCTGTGTTTACTGTGTGAGACACACGTCAAAAACCCAAGAAATAGCAAGAAATAAACCAAATTAAAACAAAACAAAACAAGACCAAGTAAAATAAAATAAAATAAAATAAAATAAA
>JAVCKT010016487.1:0-13248 GCA_032273925.1 Rhynchotus rufescens
ACTGTAGGTAAAATTGTCATGCCCAAAATCTGCTTATGGGTCACTTGGTGCAGAGGACCCTCTGGAGGCTGTGGGAATGGAGCTGTTTGAGTCCCCCTCAGTTCTCCAGGTATAAATGATGCTTGCCAAGATCATAGCCCAAGAGTTGTTATTCATGGCCATGTCCTGTTAGCAGAGGACAAGAGCTTAGCTGGGCACAAACCTGCTATTGCAGAAGGTGAAAGCACCTCCATCCCCAGCATGACACAAGTGCTAGGAGAAGGACTTGGGTTTTGATGCCATAGCTGTTGTTTTTGTTAACATTGTTTTCCTCCAACCGGTCCTGGTACTCCAGTAGCAAGGCACTAGTTCCTCTGCTAGTCACACTTGGAGAAATGGGACGGACTCAAACCTCTCATCTGGGATATTCCAACAGGAAGGGTCAGGCTTGCTGATGCTTTTTATCTCAGCAAGAGTCCTGTAGGATGTAGATCTGTCGCCTCCTCAGCCCATGGAGACCACTTGAGAAGCTGTGAGAAGCCAGTAGATGGCTCTAACATCTGTGAAATAAAGAGCAGCTGGATTGGTCCTGGCTTCTCCTTATTCAGGGAAGCTTGAAGGAGTCTTGAGCTTCCTCCAGAGAAGCAAGAGGTTAATCCCCCTGGAGGTTAGCAAAGAAGGGTGTTTTATTAGTTAGTTTAGGGAGGTGTTTCAGCCTCCCCCACACGTTGTAGCAGGTAGCACTAGGGGATACTGAGCGCCTTTCTTCTTTAGTCATTTGGTTGTGCCCGTGGCTTCATTTGTACCTGGCAGTGGGTATTTATCCCATCCTTAACAATGTTTGAATATGCTGAACGAATGTGAAAGACCAGAAACAAGCCCCTTCCTGAAAGAGCTGCAGGAATGCAGTTCTGTCTCTTGGCAGTCTCTGAAGGTCTTGAGAGCCCTTGGATCCAGGACACACCAGGAAAGGGGTGGCAGGCAAATGCTGAAAGCTCTCTGGAAGAGAGCTCCCTAGTGCTTCTCTACTGGAAACTTTCCTGTTCTCTTCCTTGTCCCTGCCCTTGTTACCTTCTCCCAGTTATTTCCCTGATTCTACTGTCAGAGAATCTGTGAGATATTTGGACAGGGTCGTACATGTGATCCTTAACTTTTCAGGTTTGCCACCGTGTCGTAGAGATGTTCTTGACTAATGCAAGGTTAGCTTTTTCTCATACAGCTGTACTAGAATAGCTTTTAAACCTCTATTATTTAAAAGTAAGCTGAATCTCTTTGACTATTTTCCCCTGTATCTGTCAGACTGAAACAGTGAAAACACTTTAATATGCCCCTTCTCAGATACCTACAGGAATCACTATGATGCCAGTGTGAACAAGAGGCAGGAATTCACTTTGCCTCGCCTGTCCTGATGGACATGTTGGGAGGACACGGAAATCTTGCATGAGCAATAGGAACAGGCAAGCCATGTTCTCAAAGTCCACGGTTTCGTAGTTAGCCTGGAAAACTGACAAATGAGTGATTCTGAGTTATCCTCTGCCCTAATTGGTATAGTGGAAAGTATTTTCCAGAGGCAAAGGGACTGTTTGTTTGCTCAACATCATGTGGCCAACTTTCATCCTGTTTTCCCAGCTATAGATGGGCTGTTAAGTTTGCACTTGGCAACAGTTAATGTGAAGATGTTTGACAGCCACTAGAGAAATCTATTCAAGAGGGAAAATATTAGCTTAATAACAGGATTTCATTATGTCTTATAAATATTTAGCAGTCCTGTAGTTCAGCAAAATAACAAGCAGAGCTATTTATTCCATTTTTGTCATTTTTAGTTCTTGAAGGGACATGGGGGAAAAAGTGGCGTGTGAGCCCTTAGAAGTGCATCTCTGTAGCATGAAACATCAATTTTATTGCTGTTAACCCAAAGTAGTACTGAGCATTTAACTGTATAGAAGCTAATCATGTTACTTACTGTACTTTTGCCTCTATTTCTAAAGCAGAGAGAGACTAGACCTGCTATATCACCCTTGATTCTGCTTAATCAGAGCCACAAATGTTTGCTATTGTTGTTGAGGTCTCTACTATGCTCAGCAAAGACTGTCCCAATGCTAAAAGCTTGGCCAAGTGATGGCCAAGATCCTGGAAATTTGTCATAGCCAGTTATTTAGAATCATTTATATTAGCTACCAAGGTGAAAGATTTAGGTATATAAATACAAACCTTCCTTGGGGTAAGAAGTTAAAAAGAAGATCCTAGAGAATCCTGAACAACTTGGACAATGCATGTTCAAAGGTAAGAGACTATAGGAGAACCTGGTAGAGACTAGGAAACCTAGCAGGTGTGTAGGATGAAGGTGTCCAAGACTGAGACTAGCTTTTTGAGTATTGGCTGCTCAGTGAGGTCCCTGATCTATTTGGAGATAGTTGCTGTGACAGCAGCTCGGACATTCCATATCTTCTGTCAACAATCAGTGAATTAAAAAAAAAAAAAAGAAACTGCAAGAGTTGTGTTTGGACGGAGCCGCTCTGTGATGAGCTGGGGTTTTAAACTTGACTTTAGGACTGTGGTTTCCGTAGCCTTTGTAGTTTTCTGATGCAATGAAATAAGGCCAATTGAGTGTGTTCCCATAATAAGTGTCCCTCAGTAGCATCTTCAGCTGGGATCACAGCACTCTTGTCTCTGGCACTGCATAAACATATTTCAGTGGTTGCAAAAAGCATTCAGGCCAGAGAGCAGGCGGGTTAGTAGGGAACAGATGGAGCAACGTAAGCAGGTTCGGGGCAGAGGTCGCTGAGGCAAGAGCAGTTGCTACAGAGCCTCTTTCATACTGTCTGGTTTAGTGATCCAGTTGTGGAGATGCAGGTACATGGAGCCCGGGGGGCTGGGGAGCTGTGTTGTCTCTGCTGTCTCCTCTCACCACCTCGGCGCTGCATCCGCACAGTAGCTGCACCCAGCTCTTTTTATTACCTCTTCCTATGAGAGAAATCAGCTTCTCAAACATGGGCTTTCATGCAAGCAGGTGTAAGAGGCCCGGGAAGGACCTGATCAACTCAGAGGAGCGGTTTGAATGCAGTCAAATTGAGGACATAGCTGCACTGCGGGATGAAGAGGAATGTTTTTTTGGTTTAAGTACCTACATTCAGAAGATAATTGAAGGAAACTTTGGGGTCGAGCAACAGGAGTAGTGTAGGGGTTTTGTTTTGTTTGTTTTGTTTTGTTTTACCCTATACTGCAGAGTCTCTTCTTATAAAGCCTAACTGAAACAATCAAAACTTTATTAAGCAATGTTGGTGCTTTTTAATAACCTGGAGTGATGGAGGCAGACCGTTTTTCTTTTGAGAAATCCTCTGTAAAACAGAAGTCTTTTTGATGTAAAATATCCCCCAGTTATTGCACAGATAGTGAGGCAAAATCAAAGGGATCTTTCTGTCCGAGGAGGATGTGATGTTTATGTGATAATGTGACTTTATTTACTTTGGGCAGCATCAACTTGGACAGAAATAGTAAAACAAGTGTTTTCAATTCTTGTGTGAAATTGAACTCCTAGTCTGGGGTTTAAGTGCCTGGACAAACATCTGCTTTGCTAATGGGAGGAACAGCTGAACTTTCCAGCCTGCTGCCATACTTGTGTCCCAGCTATGGGTGGCTGTCACCATCCCACCTGAGCTGCTTGTCTCCATCAAACCCCTTGCCAGCCCCTGAGCATCCCTTCAGCATGCCCTAGACATCCCACGCTGAAGCAACCTGCAGTGCCCACGGCTGGTCTGCTCCAGCAGCCAAGGCGTGAGATGTGGGGAGCGTTTTTGCGTGATGCTTTTACCAGAATTCTCACCTTTTAATCAAAGCACCTTTTCTGGCAACTAGCATACGGAGTTTGCTATATTTTGGGCTATACTACAAGCCATGTGGCTACTAATAAATTATTTTTGGTAGTATTTGATCTTACAGTGACAGATGTCATTGCACTGCAGGGATTTATGCACTTTAGCAAAGTGTCCTTTATCATTAAACCCTTGTGTTGCCTCGCAGCCTTGTTAAACAGCACAACTGTTTCTTGGCCAGCCAGCTTTCTTCCACAATTCTTTTTATGGCAGGTAATGAGGCTATAAAAAAATCCAGTTAAAATGTAGTCAGCAATGCTGTTTGACTTGAGACTGAAGTCTATTAGAAATGATCATACCCTGAAATAGGGACCATCCCAGGTCTGCCATCTGGGAGGGGATGTTAAATGATTTTTTTTTTTCCTGAAGCTCCCAGCTGCAGCCTTCCCGAATCTCAATCTGTGCTTCTCTGGCTTTCATTTCATTTTGAATTCTTTTTCTAGGGACTTACAAAAATAGTTTTTTAATAGCGGCAGCCGCAGCCAGTTCTAAACATGATTAGTTTATATGTTAAGTCCTTGCTGAGTTCTCAGGGGAAGCAGATAACACAAGGTCTCTCTCACTTGGGCATTTTTAAAATGCATGAAATTCTACTATTCCCACTTATTTATTTTTAATTTGACATCTCTCCTAAACTAGGAGGAAAGCTCCCAGCCCCACCCTTGCTTTTTTTTACAGCCTTAATATCAGCTTTAATAAAAATCAGCTGCTAGAAGCTGCAGCTGAGAGCAGTGGAGCTGCCACAGAGGGAGCCTCCTTAGTGGACCCCTATGATGTCAGGATGCATCGAGAGGAGCGGAGAAGAGGATAGGAATCCAGCTCAGTCCTCAGGCAGCAGCAGCAGCAGCAGGTACCAGTGCCCTGCGAGCAGGCTCGGCGCGCTCAGCCCCCTTCCTCCGCCAGCGCGGCAGAGCCCCCGGCTCTCCCTCTCACCTGCCTGCATGAGGACCCAGCAGTGCCCCAGTGAGTCCAGTGGGGCACACAGTGGAGAAAACTGCAGCAGCAGTGGCAGCTCGGGGCTCTCGCCGGGTTCGGATTCGGACAGCAGCGGCGTGGTGTGCGGCGGCGGGGGCATGAGAGGCGTCTTGTCCAGGTACTGGAGCTTAGAGAGCCTGCACTCCGCCACAGGTAAGGAACCTTTGCTGCTGCTTTTGCTCCATGATATTGCACTGACCTTGAGAAATCTGATCAAACCTTCTGGAAAGGCTGTATCAATTGGAAGCACTGTCAGAGAAATAACCAAAAGGACTTGTGTGCTTGCTGGCTGTCCCCCCAACAGACTTACCGTAGAAACCAAATGACAGATTCTTAAAATACTTCTTGGATTAGAAAGTAAGAAATGGATTCTTAATGGCTTTGGAAACAGCATTTTTTGACTCCTACCTGATTAAAGCAATCTTTTGTTTTTGGAACAACCTGTCTTATTTCAGCTTAAACATATAGAGCCCATCCCCAGAACCATCATTTGCCTGTGTGAGTGCTAGTGTGAAGAGCTGGCTGTGCGTGCTAGCTGCTGCTGGAGGATGCCTGAGAGAGCTGCGGGGCAGCAGAAGGGGCTAGGTGTGTGTGCACTGCTGTGTAGTCGGAGAGGAAACGGCAGTTCCCCGAGTCGACTGTTCCAAGCTGGATTTCTGTTGTACTGCCTTGGTCAATTCTTTGTGCTCCAGGGCTTTTGGAGGAATGTTTATGCAGTGTGAATCTGGTCCAGCTCACCTTGTGTGTATTTGTAATTCTAGTTTTTAATCACTTTTGTGCCTTCTTAGGGTTGGGTGTTCAAAGTGCAAGCATGGGAAATGCTTCTCATTCCCAACTGATAGTAGCAAAGGAGGCTGGCATGGATATTAATGGCTAGCAACTGCTGCACTCTTCAGCTTCTTGTTGATTGTTGCTCACTAGAGAGATTTTTAGCAGATCTGCAACCAGTTACCTCCTGTCTTAGCAAATCCAGACAAATCAAGGCCACCAGTGACTGCCATTTCTTTAGTAAATATACTTGGTGCTACCAGCTAGAGGAGAGGCTTGGTAGAAATTTTAGTTTTAATTCTGGGTAGTCTGCCTTAGCTGCATATACTGGGTAGTCTGCTTTAGCTGCATATACTGCTAATTAATGGAAGGTGTTATAATATCATCTATTACTGCAGAGTCAGGGTTGTTTAATAAAAATCTCCATTGCTGGTTTGGAGTCCCTTGCTGAAATGCAAATAACAGAATTAGTGTACAGGGAGGTGCTGCAGCAGGATTGCCAGCCTGACTTCCAGCCCACACACCAGCCTTTGGAGGTGGCCAAGAGACACAAAACACCAGCTGTGTGTCCTGGGCAGCCCAAGGGCAGGAAAAAAGCTCCGGGTGAGACTGTGCCATTGGCCCTCTCTTTTAAGAAGAGATCTAAACTGCATCCCGGTAGCATCTGTGGCTCACTTTTATAGTGTCCACTACAGCTCCAGCACTGACATAAAGCAGCCCTGGCACAGGAGCCTCTCCTGCTCAGGAGTCACATACAGGTCAGTAGATGCAGCTTGCTCATCTCTGTCTTAGAGGATTTGCTCTCATCTCTCCTCCTTGAAGATACTGATGGGATTAATCAGATCATAGAAAGGATGTACCAGTGTCGTAAATGATGTAAGGTTGGTAGCAAGGGAAAACTTTGTAGCTAAGTCTCTCTTCTGATTTTTTAACATACTTTAACTCTCCACGATGTTCTTGTTCCAAAGGCTGAGGAGCCTGGTGGTGTTTGTGGCTGCTGCGTGCACTTAGCAGAAGCGCCAGACAAGAAGAAATAGAACAGCAAGCAGTATGGGGACAGACTGAGCAGAGCGAGAAATGAGAACTTCTTTAGAGCAGATGCTAAATAGCTGTTTTGAATGGTTAGATATAATACCTTGCTAAAACAAAAAGGGAGGAGAACAACGGCAATAACAGCCGGCAGTGCCTGAGGAGCAGGCATGGATTGCAGGGGGTGGCCAGGCAAGGTTTAACCTCACCTGAGCTGGTGCGCAGGGATCTCGGATCTTGGCATGCGTCGCACCAGGAGATGGGGGAGAATGATACAAACTGTGTGGGTTTGAAGAAGTGCCCAACAACACACTTAAAAGTCCTGGAAGATGAGTCAGTCTTTGTATTGGCTTTATTAATAAGAGATTCTGCATTTCCAGTGGTGGCTTTGGGGTTGGATAAGTGCCCTTGGGGGATAATTTCTTTTTTTTTTTTTTCCCTCTCCCTTCTCTCCCAGTGTAAACATAAACATGTCTATAGGGATCTTGATACTGAGTCTGTTGCTGTCTTGGACTTCAGAAAGGACTGGAAAGAAGCTAGATTTAAGTGATCAAAAGCCAGGAGGAGAGAGTTTTTCAGGACAACTGGAGTGTAGCAGATTGAGTTTGTCCTTTATATTATTTAAAGAGAGCCAAAAAACAGGTTTTTGTGTCTGTACGTTTACACATGTATGTGTTTCAGAGTATGACTTCAGAAAATACAAACTGACATCTGTGTCAAAAAAGTAGATAGTGTTTTCCCAAATTCATAATTGGGAAAATCTCTTTTCAGTTAAACTTGTTTTGCATTCAGTGGTGAAGTGTGATGCCCTTTACTTTGAAGTAGTCTTTCTTGTATTGATTGAGAGAGGAAGTTAAACTTGATACCAATTAAGAGAAAGGATCCATTGTTAAAGCACAAACTTCTATGCATAGCATTTGGGAAGAAAAAAAAATGCAAAAATCATGGATCAGATTCACATGAGATTAAATGTTCTACTGCTATCAAAGTCATTGCATGGCATTTTTGATCTAAATGCCAATATATATTACATTGTGTGGAGGCCCTTCTCCCTGAGGCTAAGCATAATCATGTAAAGAGGGAATATGTTGCAGTCCTAGCAAACTCTCAGTGTGAGAATGCCAAGGACTTCATAAGCATTAGTAGCACTCACAGGGAGGCGTTCCAAGTTTCCTTAGGATAGGAAGAAGAGGTGCGTATTGTTCGGGCATAGTTTAGCTGTTCAGATACCAGTTTTTGCATAATCGAGCAATTTCCAGATGCTCTGGAAGTACTGCTCTGCAGTACTTCAGTGGGAAAATTGGGGAGGTTGCTCAGCAGGTCTGAATCTGTCCCTAAGTATCCCCAGCTGGACAAAGGACATGAGACATCCAAATTAAAGGTCAGTTGTGACAGTGTTCCAGCAAGTGATTCAGTGACACTGTGCACGCCACAGCCCTGGTTTCCTAGGCAAGGTCTTGTATCCCAGCACGCTTCTGCATCCCTGGCTCCTGCTGCCTGCCTCCCATTCATCACTGCTGTACAGTCCTGCTGAAGAACTTGCTTCCTTTAGAAGATTTCCAAATTTGAGCTTGTGGGTGAGTCTCTGCTTTTTCAGCTCCTTTGTGGCTGGTCCAGTCCAGACCTCATGAATAGTTTTGTTTATTCTCTTTTGCAAGTCAGGAAGAACTGAAAGAGCACAGAAAGATCGGGACAAAGTGGGAACTGCTGCTTTGGCGTTAGGGGTTCCTGTACTTTTCCAAAAAGATGTTCTAGGCTTTTGTGTGCATGAAGCAATTTAATTGCACAGATTTTATTCTTAGGAAAAAAAAAAAAAAGCCAGCTCTGGAATATTACTTTGGATATTTTCAACTCCTTTCATTACTGTGATGAAAGGGTGATGGGGGGAGCAGCAACAGAGCTGAAGCGGAAGATTTGCATCTTTCTTACTTGGTCTCAGAGATTTTCTTCAGAGCTCTCCCACCTCCTGACCTCCTTCAGTGCTGATGTCTGCAGCTGTGTTCATGGACTGCACTGCATAATTTCATTGACCCTTCCCTCTCTAGGGCTGCATAGTCAGCAGGAGTTAAAGAGGTCACCCACGAGGAGATTGATGGAAGGTTCAAAGCGTTTCAGAGCACTTCCAAAGACAGGAAAAACGAGTGCCTCAAAGTGTACGCTGGAGCATGTTGATGTTGTGGTTCACTCCTGCCTTGGAAAACTGTCAGGTTTCAGCTGGATTTGACTGCAGTGCATCATGTGCCCTACATAGATCTCTATTTTTTTTTTCTTATTTTCTCCTTGTTTCCTGCCAAATTAACTCGTCATTTTATGAACAATTAATCAATGGTTAAATAAATAAATAAAGCCGGGCTAAAAAAACTTTTCCTTTTCCTCTCTCTAAGAACTCATTTGTAATAGTGATGGTTATGGTAGGTAAAACTTGAGGGAAATTCTGAGCTTTTGGGCCAGACACACAAGATTAATATCTCTTGGCTAAACTAATCAGCAGATAGAAAGATTAAGATTTATTGTTTGAAAATATTTCTTCCCAGCAGTGTGTTGAGTGTTGCTGAACTGCAACTTGGCATCAAAGTCAGTAGGGAGGGCATCTGTGTTGCTATGGTTTGAGTTCATCGCAGTGAATGCAGCCTCAGTAAATACAAAATATGTGTAAACTTGACTACCTGACGTATTTGGAGCACTTACAGAAATGTGTATTCAGCACAGAATACTCGAGTCTCGTGCTTTTCCATAAAAAGGAATAGAAAGCAGTTTTACTGAAGGTAGAAGCATTATTAGACTTTCTGTGCTTCTGTGTACAACAAACCAATTTCTTCAGCTATATTGTAAGTTTGTATTATATTGGGTGGCTTTTTAGGGAGCGTGGCCTGCAGCAATTCCCCAGGGGAACCCCTGTGCACATTTCCCACCTTCTCTTCTTTGTTGTTGTTGCTTTCAAAATAAGCAGATGGTCTTCATGAGACTATCTGGATCATGAGTAATATGACATCTTCTAAATCTGTATCTCCTCCAAGGTCCATTTAGGTAAGCTGTAAGACTGGCCCTTTCTCTCAGGTGTGCTGTGCTTCAGCTGCTGTTTTCCCAGGTGCAAGTGCAAGAGCACAGCTGATAGGCAGTGCCCAATATCCCTGCTCTGTGGGGGAACTTGGGTGCTACAAACTGGAAGGGTGAAGGAGGTCCAACCATGACATGTGCTGGATCCCTCTCATACCTTTGGGTAGGTGTGCAGAACGAAAAAGCAACTTTTGCATGTGTCTGTGGATTACAAAAGCAGAGAAGAAATGGGTTATAAGCTCTGCTGGCAAATAGTGAATGTGCCCAGTGGCCATGAAGAAGGTGTCGAGTTGTCAGCCACATATGCTGAAGCTTCTACTTAACAGTTAAACAAGTATTTTTATTTTGCTGTATGGACATACTCTTTAGCTTACTGAACTTGTCTGCAGCTAAGCTGATTGTCCATTAAGGTTTGGTTCTCCAGTCCATCTGAAATCTAATTGTGATAATTGTGTTTGAAGGATTGGAGAAACACAGCCTTCTTCTGAGGGTTAGTGATTATTTCTTTAGCTAAATTCCTTTAGCTAGAATCATCTCCAGATCTTTCACAGTCTGAGGCCTGTTAAACCAACTAGCTCATTCAGTAGCTTGTCTGGAAGTAGCCAGGCCAGGCACATGGGACTGCATGTGGACTGCTGTCCTGAGCAAGCCACCGTGGCAGCTGGCTCTGGGCACGCGTCCTGCCTGCTCTAGGTAGCTGTGTGATCTGGGCAAAGCTGCTGAGAAAAGGGCAGCGTGTGCCCAGGGAAACGGGACATGAACTTGGGCACAGGCTGGCGTGGCTGCAGCTTGCTCCTAGTTAAATGCATTGTGTCTGTTGTGTGAACATGTAAGTGTTGGCAACTATCAGTGCAGATATGCCCAAGGGCATTTTTGCCTATGCCCCTATAGAGCTTTGCTGTTAGATTTGATCCCTCCTAATGAAGGAGCAGGAGATTCCCTGGAGTACAGTTTTGGTTCATAGGAGCTCAACTAACATTGATGACTGAAATGCAGTGGCTTCACCAGCCATTTGCAAGTAGTGTTGTAGTCCAAGGAGCACTCGTGCAAGCTCTGGGGCATCAGCCCTGCACGCCAGCAGGTTTCTGAGTTCTGCAGAAAGCAGTATGTGTTACTTGGAAACTGCAGTTTGTTAGATTGCTCCAAGAGGTAAAGGAAAAGTAGGAATGGGACAGGTGCACTCGCTGGAAGTGGCTCCCTGCTCTTCGAACGATCACTGAGGTTTTTCCTTGCAAGAAAACTTCCTATAGAAGAATAAAGTCAGAGACAAGTACAGATGGAGAAAAGCTTGTCTATACATAATTATTTCTTCCTTTTTAGAAGGTAAGTGTGTGAGAAGAGAAGGTTTAATTGTAATACTAAGAATCACCATACTGTCCATCAGCCTAATGTGCTGAACAGGAGCCCCAAGAGCTCCTGGAGCTGCTTCTGTTGTGACTGTGCAGCGGAAGGGCTGCAGGGACACTCACTCGAGGCTGCATGGAGTCCAGCTCTGCTCAGAGCTGTGCACTAAAGTGGTCAATTTGGAGTTCATCTTAAAACAAGCCCAAAAAAATCCACACCAAAACTCTGCAGAATGTTCATTACATTTTCCACTCTAATGGATTTGGTGTAGAAAACTACAGCAGGATGCTGAAGGTAGGAGTGTGCTCCAAGAGTAAGGTTAAGGTACACCTTGCTCCAGGCCTGGGGTCTAGTCCTGCAACAGAGACAACTCTTAATGTAGTTCATGTATAGATTTTACTGTATAAATACATTCAATATATCTCAGATTGTGAAGATGTGAAGACCTGGAAAAAGAGAGTACTGTGAGTTCTACAGCTTTTTGTTTAAAGCAGTGAGGTATTTCCCTGTTGGCTCTCTTCTGCGGACTCAGCTGCTGCAGGAGAGCCTCCTCCCCTTGCAGACCCTCTGTGGAGCTGCATGTCACCTTGAGGTCACACATGTATGTGCTGGTCAAGGCCAAAACCCACCCTGCATGCCTGAAAGAAGCTTTGACAATAAACCTTTTAAGAGAGATTATTATGAGCACACAGCATTACTAATACCCTGAAAACAGTGGATCTGTAACAATTCTGAATGTGGCTTTCTTATCAGTTAAAAACCAAAATAAATTAAAATATGCAGAAGCCATCTGTACTGGAACTTGGTGGTTGGGATCCATCAGCTCTTTTGGAGAGAGTATGAAAATGTTGTTTCGGGGCCCTGTTCCGAGCTTCACCACAATCTTTATGCCATTGAAAATCCAGGGAAATGCTGCAGGTTTGCTCAGCCTTTCTCCTGCATGCTTATGGTCCTAGTTGATGGTATAAAGCTGTGTTCATGCTGCTCTTCCTGTCTCACCTTGGTGCGTTCTCAGGGCAGCTGTGACTCCAGATGAAGGTGGTGGTGGGCAGGACAGTCTGTGCATCTTACCCAGCTTAGCCAGGCAATGCACCGGTGGGCATCTGTGCTAGGTGGTTATTCTGATCTGGAGTGTCTAACTTTCTGATGGAAAAACAATATACTTCTGAGGATAAAATGAAGAAATGTCACAACTTCTCAGGCCTGTTGTGAAACCTTCCACTGTCACTTTATTCAGTGGGTTTTTAACTATTGAGCATGGCCGTTTTAAACAGTTATTTATGACGCATGTTAGTCCTTGTTGTCTCTGGAATGAAGAATGGTGGTGAGTGAGAGCACTGCTGAGCCAGATCTCAGAGCCTGCATGGCCAAAAGCAAATTGTCCTGAATGAAGATGAGGCTGCAGCCTGACACCCTACTAGCCATTCAGACGCTGCCTCTCCTTCTCTTGGTGTTAGTGTTTCAGAAGGACATCTTACTTGCATAGATTTCTCCACTGTCAATAAACATGAAAATCAGGATGACTTCTACATGGGAATTCAATGTCTGTAGAGGGGAAAAGGAAGATCATTCTGCTTACTTGTCATAGAACTTGTCAGCTCTTCTTATGCTATACACTTCTGGGAGGGTATTCACTGATCTACAGTAGCACCAGTGCTTGAATTTTGCAAATGAAAGCAACTTGATTTGTCTAGCACGCTGAGCAAAGAAGGAGCAGTTCAGCAGCTTCCTCGTGGGTCTCGGCTCACTTACCTGGTACAGACTATGCAGATAAACTTGTTGCATTTGGTTCCCAGCCTTTGCATCTGATAAAGTGTTTCATGGGCACTTCAAATCTTGTGGCACGCAGGTTTGCTCTCCTGTGTGGTGTTGATTCTTGGCACCTTCCTGATCAGATGGCAATTACTCTTTTCTCCTGCTCTTCAGACTGTATTTGGCAAAGAGGCTGACTGATCTGATTAGTATTGGCTGTCTTTAATCACACTCTTGTTAGCAGAGTCCTGGAGATCTGAAGCATCCTCTGCTGTGGGCTGCTTCTGGAAACTTTACCTCCTGTAGAAAGTTTCTGTTTAGCTTGAGAGCTTCTAGGCCAGAGTCCATTTGTGTGGGAGTTGCAGGGTTGGGTTTTTTTTTTCCTTTGTTTGGGGTTTTGTTTTTTGCTTGTTTGCTTTTGAATTTCTTTTTTCCATAGAATCACAAGATGGATGAAGTTGCTGAGCCTTTG
>JAVCKT010016490.1:0-12355 GCA_032273925.1 Rhynchotus rufescens
GGCTTGAACCTCTACTAACATATGGTAATTATCAACTACAAGGCATGGGTCAGCCTGATATGCCTTTGATAAGAAAAGAATAAAAGAGCACAGGGAACAGTTCCAAAGTTTCCTCTCTTGAAAAAAAATAAAAAATTCAATAGTCTTCTTTAGCAGTATTAAAAGACTTGTATGGAAGCTTTATTTGTCTGAGCATTTCAGATGCACACCAGAATCCTTTGGTTGTTTACTTCACCTGCTCATGCCGTATTTCCATACTAAGCTAAATAAACCCAACAAACCTCTGCACCATGGCCATTAATAAGGACCTGCAGGTTTTAAAACTCACCAAAAGTGGAGACTTTGCATATCTGCCTGAATATCTGCCACTTGGCCTCAAGGCCATTTCAAGTCCCAAAGTAAGCTGATATTTACCACCTCATAAAAAAGCTGCATACACCTGAGTAGAGGAAAAAAGTGACATTTGTTGGTGGTTTATATAGAGGATCAGATTACCTTTCTTAAAAGTAAGAGAAGGAAAGATCTTCATTTATGTTTGGGAGGGAGGAGGAGGAGGAAGAGCCGTTTTGTAAAAATCTCTGTTTTGGAGAAGAGGCTATTACAAAATGTAAAAAATAATTTCAAACAAGCATATGTACTGATTTGTAAAACCCTTTCCAGAAAAACACAAAAGCAAAAAAAGTCTTGAATTTTATTTTGAATTAAAGGATTTCTAGTGCATTCTTAAGAGAAGTTATAGTTACTCTGTAGTTACCCTCCAGGTAGCTGGGGGCTTTTTCAACTCTCTTGTTCTGAGAAATATCTCAAAGCTCTCGGTATTCTTGGGACGTACCTTGTACGCATGTCCTTAATGCCAAAGCAAAGCCAAGGCTACGTGCTGCATAATCTGATTTGTTTTCCTGAAGTGAAATATAATTTTAAACGGAAATACTGAAATAGCACAAAATATTTTAAATATTTTCTTGTTGATGTGGTGTTTTTGCACAGCGACGGCTTGTTTTCCAGTCCTCTCATGACATCTCACAACTCTAAGTGCTCAATGACAGCCTGTAGAGGTTTCACCATAATCCACCTTTATCCATTAACAGACACTCAATCACTAAAGTGCTTACTAGACTAAACATATTTATCCAACCAAATCACACTTTACAATGCAAAACTGCCAATCAGACCCCCGCTATTAACAGGGAACTGCTTTAAGGGGATTTTGGTGTTTGTGCTGTGAAGAGCATGCTTACCTCCAACAAACCACTAAACCAAATTAACATAGCTGTATCCTCATAAAAGAAACCAGATATCCTGTTGTGAAAATAGAAAGCTTGGTAGGACAGGGTTCCTTTGATGGCTAACAGTGTGGCAGACGAAGGCTTCAGACTACAAATCTGGTTACCACAGGCTCATTACAAAACTCTAGCATTAAGCTTTTGCTAACTTTAAAAGCAAAATAAAAATGTATCTTTTGGGTAACTCAGTAAGTCATCAACTTACTAAATTACTATTATAATTGCAATAAGTGCTGTAATTGTTGGATAAGGCTCCTTAATTCTAATTGCTCCTTTGTCCAAGATCATGCTGTAAAAATGCTTGCATTAGCCAAAATAAAATCCAAGAGACACAAATGTGGTAGTAATAATAATTCTTTTTATTAGCCTGGCAAAGAGGAAGAGAACAAAGCTTTAAAAAGACTTCAAAGTTCTGACCAAGAGAAAAAAAATCTAGAATCGGAGAAACATGCATACACTCTGCCCTTTTATTAGTCTCATACAAACTAAGTGCCATCACCACAACTTAGCGCTTGACAGCATTTCTTTCCCAGGCAGCAGGAAAAGTTACACCATCCATGTTGCAGGGCTAATTTAAGTTCTCCATCAAAAACTACATAAACCAGTCCTGTATATTCTCACTAGGAAGCCCTAATAGTTTTAGACTTATTGGTATTATACCTCCTTTAAATCCCAATATTTTAAAGCTGAGTTTGACATTTGCGGAGACTTGGTGTGTTTTCCCTCTGTTCAGCCACAGTGAAAAGTAAGGTGAAGCTTTTGACTTTGAGGTAAGGAGCTGGCGGTATAAATGGATATTCATATTAAAACAAAACAAAACAAAATGCAACACTTAACAGTTTTATATATATATACGTATATTTTCTTCATCTTTGTTCCCAAACAGTTTTAGCTCTGGGATTTAAACATGCATTTCAAATCCTTCATTGCTTATCAAAAATAATGAGCACTTTCTTTTTTTACTAGCTTTTATAAACACTTCTGGGGAAAATTTTATGAGCAGCTAGAACAAGTTTTACTTCTTGGAGAGAAAGCTTCATGCTGGAATCATATCCAAAACGAGTAAACCACAACATGAACAGGTTTTCCAAAAATCACTGAAGCAGACTTGGTAAGTTGAAGTTGGAAACATGTAAAGTACAAATTAAGCTGTCATGTAACAGAATAGTATACTTTACTATGCTATAGTCAGACACTATGTTCCATCATACTATGTATGCACTGCCACTGTGTCTTTAGCCTATATATATTTTGAACAGTTATGGATATATATATATATATGTACCCATATATACATATATATATCTATCTATATATCTATATATCACTGGGTTTGTGTGTATTAATTTCAACCTAGGGCTTTTGTATGAGGAAAACTGATGCAGGTTTTTGGTGCAGAAGTATACCACTTGCAGAAAAGGAGAAACAACATCATGATACTTGAAGTACAAGAAAAAAGAACATGTTACAATGCAAATTAAAAAGAGGAATTAGTGTCAACCACATTGAATCTTAGTATATTTAGAGTATATTTGCTGTGGTTAATAAGACATACATTCTTTCACGCCTATACTATATATATTAATATATTTTATATTATGTATTCTATTGTGTGTGTGTTGTACTTGGGCAATGAACATAGGCATGGAAAGTGCTAAAAAAAAACTAATGCCAGGAACGCTTTTCTCGTGATTAACTGAGAAAGCAATGTGAGTAACTATAATGCTGCCAATTTGGTCGTCTACCACTGATTTGAAACAATTTGTTGTTCCATGGAACATAAATTTCTCAATGTTCCACTTTGTTATTTTTAATTGGTATTTTATTTTGAAAGGTAACACATGTAGCATATTGAAGCTTTGCAGCTAGCAGAGAGTGAAGAATAGTGCAAATGCTGGAACAAACAAATTATTTTGTTCCTTCATAACTGTGTTACTTAAGTAAAAAACACAACTATATAATTCAGGAATTTTACTCAAATCCTTACACTTGGAGTTATGATGCTAAAGATGTTCATGTACTTTAACCAACTTCATAAGCAGAATAAGAAGAGATGAAGCAGATTATCTGTTGAATTACATGATGCAGATCCACTCGTGCATCTGATGTGTACAAATAATAGCAGAATACTGCCGACGGCTCCCATTCCAAGTACCATGCCCCTAGTTTACATGTACAAGCACAGTATTAAGACTTTTCACTTATGACACATGAAAGTGTCAAACTTACCATTCATTTTCCATTTGTGTCTTTAAATAGACACAATACATCCAGCCAGATTGCCTATATTTTCCACCATATGGCCAGTACTGCTCAGTTTGTCTTCTGTAAACTGCTTGATTCATTCTTTATACTTATTCCACTTAAAAAGGCTTTTCCACATGTCATCTAGTATTGATAATATCTGCAAGACTATATTTGTAAGAGATGCCATGGATAAGTAAATGCAAAATATGTTAGTTGTCTCTAAGCATTCTAGATCGATTCACAAATAATAAATCCATTCTGTAATACACTTAGAAGTTAAATGAATTTCAGACCTCCAGAGCCTTTAAATGCTAGGTTAATTCACCATGTTTACATGACATCTTTGGCAAAATTCCTCTTCAGATTGAAGATAGAATTCAGAGATTTCAATCACAAAATGCACTACCATACCAAAATAACACCAATGACTTGAATGCTCCTGCCTTCCAGAAAATCTGGCCATCTAAGCTGTACAACCATTGAAGCATAATAAACCATTTGCTAGGCCAAGGACATGGGCTGAGAGGATCTATATAATATACAAAGGATACATGATTACTTGCTGAGTGATCAGTCAGGATACCTTATCTTGGACCAACCCAGCCCTCCTTTTGCTTCACGTCTCAACCAGGCAAATTGCCCCATAAAACTTGTATTGCCTAGCCATATTCCAGGGCTCTTGAGGGATTGGATTATGCTGCTTTGTGGATAGGGTCATGGGCCACCAGGAGACCCTCTGCATATGGCATGAAGTTCAGAAACATTTGCTGTACCAGCTGGTGTTCAGAAAGGGGCTACTGTCATCTTATCGTCCCTAGAAGTTTTTGCCTGAATTTGTTACACAGTGATTTACTTCATTTTAATAGACCTTATTAAGTTTTCATCAAAGCCAGAACAATTATTTTTCTTCCTTAGTCTGATTATTTTCAATATACTGTTTGCTGGAACACTCTGCACCAAAATGATTTTGGCTTAACAAAGTCAAATGTCGCCAGTGACATCATCATATTGCTGAGCAGTACAATGGCAATGAGTATCTGCTGCTTTTTCAGACAGAAGCCATGTTATAGATGTGGTATCTCCTGTTGCAGGAAAATTTCTTGTACGAATGAGAGTACAGACAACTCTGGTTAAAAAAAGCAAAGAAGAGGTCAACTGATAGATTGATTTATCTCATTACTTCAGTTTAACTTCAACCAGCTACAGAAAGAAGCCACAGAAAGATCTAGCTAGTTAAACCAGTATTTCATAAAGTTTGCTCAAATTCCTTCTGGACAGTAGTGTGCAGCAATTAATTACAAAACAAAACAAAACAAAACAAAAAAAACCCCACAAGCCAATACTATTATCTCATAACTATGTTCTTTAAGTGTCTTTATGGTAAGAACGGCAAGAGGAAAAAAAAGTAATTGTAATTGCTACATTTCCACAGAGCATTAAGAGTCTGCATCCTTACATGCAGAATACATTCCATTCTGTTCTCAGGACAATGTTCCCAAACAACTCATGGGTTCTTGCTTTGCATTTAGTAGCTGTTACATTTTTATGTAGTTGTGTACCATTCTTTTCCCCCAAATCCTATCCCATAATATTCACCTTCATTCACTGCTCACTCATTTTCTCCTCCCTGTTTGTTTTGGAAGTAGACAGCATTAAAAAAAATAAAGCCTTCCTTCCTCTTTCAGAAAACAGGTTGCTGATAGTATTGTGTGAAGTTGTAAGCCTCATTTTTGCCACTGTGAAGCTAAAGCAACCTATTATTTAGCTATATATTTGAATATGAACCTTTCTTTATTAATAAAGAAACAAACCTCATTTTTATTCAGCTTGCTTATCCTAACAAAATGTTTTTCTGGTTGCTGGTTTTAAAATTCTCTGCTGAAAGGTCAAAGATTAAAAACAAGCATCCTCCTCCCATGCCCTCAAAGTGAATTTAACAGACAACCTCCGTTGTCTGGGTTTCCTGCTACTCAGTATTTGTCAGACACTGATTACGAATAACACCCTGAACAGTTATCACTGCATGGTATGTTTCTTACTCAAATATCATAACCAATGAGTCACCATGACTAAGAGAAATAAGATTACCTTTTAAAACACATTCCCAGTAATCTTTTTCTTAAATGTCATAGCCAATAACTCATTCTTTTGCAAGGCATACAACTTTGAAGTAAAAAATGCCTATAAATGTATGATGACTTGGTATTTCCATGATGAAGAGAAGGGTGGATTACTTTTTCTGTGTATCTTCCTTTATTGCATTATCATTTCAGAGCTCAGAACTGTTTGCCATAAAAATTTACACTCTCAACTCTTGGTACAGATATATTACCAATTCTTTCATGCATTTCTTTTTTAGAGTATGTTATGATGGCAGAAGGGATATAAGACAGACTATTAAAATTTGGAAGGCTTTAAAATAAAATTATGACCAAAGAATTTTCCAGTAGGTGGGGCAATAAAAATGAAAGGTGGGTCCCTCAATAGTCACAAACGTGGAAGATTATGGAAGAGGAAATGGCCAAGATTGGATAAGCTTGCTGCCCAGAGAGAAACAATACCAGAGACATAGGATAAAATGTCCCACGAAGGAGTATGGAAAGAGGATTCTGAATCAGAGATAAAGGCCCTGTTATCTATATTTCTTGACTGATGTTACAGTGGATGCAAAAAAAAAAAAAAAAAGGAAAAATCCTGCAGAGCCAGTAGCATTTATTTAAGTAAAGAAGAGAACAGCTTTGAGATAGGAAGAAATTCACCCTGACAAGAGTTTAGGCAGGATATGGACCTAGTCTCCAGAACAGGCGTATAAGTGCAGGCAATAACAAATCTGTAGGTGACAGATTTGTCAGGATTCAAGATGACATTTGTTTCTCCATGTAGTCCATTTGCTATCAATGGGAATTCACATTGCCACTGCAACTACCACTGTGTCATGAAGGAGCAGCCTTGCTTCGGCATCCAGGCCTAAGTGAAGTGGCAAACCCAAAGGTGTGGTTAGCTTGGTTTCATCCCAGTTCCTCTCTCCATGAGCAGCAGATGGGCCCCACAGGGCCATGGCCACAAGGGGCCCTCTGACAGTCAGCCCAACTGAGCTCCCCAGCAGTTGCACTTCCACTTCTCCTCATTGGGCCTGGGAGTCCTTTGACAACAAGGCCTGAGGTCTGGAAAGGGTTATGCTACTTGTGAGCCTTCTGTTCCTTATCTTGAAAGCAGACATGTTTAAAACTTAAAAGAGTTGGAAATCTGTGTGCTATTTTTGCCACATGAACATGCTGGAAGGAAGAACAAGCAAATGTTGCTCCCTGAAGCACTAAATGGTACACATGGATTTGTGAAGATCCAAGAGCAACGAAATCCTTCCGTCTAATCCCACCTACAGACAAGACAAACTTTATCATCATGCAGTTAGATAGCTCTTTGGAAAGGTTACCTCAATGGACAAATATTCTTTCCATGTCTCATGCGGTTTTTGGAAGTTTTCTGTGAATTACCAAACTTGCACACATGAAAAATTGCTGGAGCCAGGTTGAAAATAGAGATCTCCTGACTAACCTCCGGCCTATGCCGACAAAGGGACAATATGTTGCCACAGGATTACAAGTTTAAGTCCATATACAAGTCTCAAAACTGAGTCTCCTTTCCAGGACATTGAGTGCTACCAACTAATTTGGGAAAGGGCTTATCCAGCAGCTGGAGCACTAATTGCAGACATAAGAGGCAACTTAAAGAGTGCACTTTCTGTCACTTTAGACATTATGAAAAATTACTAAGTCAACTTACTTGGCCTTGTTTCATTACAACTGCCCCTCATCTCTGTCTTGAGACTACTAAAACATTTTTAGACAAATCCGTTACCTTTTCCTGAAAGCACAACCAGTCCTTTGAAGATAGGTGCATCCAAAATCTCTATATAAGAACTTTGCAAGTAGCCACATAATTTACCTGAGACAGACAAATATACAAAGGTATACACCTAATATAATAGCTGATTATGCAAATTCCTAAATATTTAAGTTGGATATACAAGAATGTTACATGAGTTAATTAGATGCACATGTTGGTGACGCTTCTTCTACTTATATAGGCAATTTGGGAAAAGTGCCTGTCTTTAAACTTTTACATGTTTAATTTCAGTTTTACCTTCTTCCTATATCTTATATTGCCTTATCAACCAATTACTTCCAACTTAAATGAATACAGAGTCAAGTCCATAGTCTGCTTCCCAGTTCACAAAGTAGGAAAATGCTTTCTTCATTTAAAAGCATATTTTCCTTGTTTGACTTTGGTAACATATGTGTCTATATTCAACGGATATGGAAGCTGAGACAAGCAGAAAATAAAGTGAGAATTAATAAAGTGTGTTCATAGGCTCCAATCGCTTAGCAAGATGAAAAGCAAACTGAGGAACGTTAGTCACTTCCTCTGTCGAGCAGCACGTTGCTCTGTGCTTTTACAGACAATGATACTCAGAAAAATGGTTAGTGATTAGTATCCCACTAAAGCTTTAAACTTTTAAAAATCTAGGCAAGGCAAACAAAGCTTTGTGTAAGGAAACATCCTATCCTGTAGAAGTGTAAGTCATCATACCTTCCAGGCTAAACCTAGCACTGGACCACCTCTTTACTTTTCTGTGCACCAATTATTTGTAGGAACATAGAATTTTGCATACTATACACAGAGCATTAATAGAGCTAATATAAGATTTGTTAACCAACAAATGATCTTGTCTCCTGTGCCTTTTTATAACATAAGGACAGAGTCAACAATGGAATATTATTGACCTAAGTGCTAAAAAACCTAAAACTATGCTGTGATGAGGACAAAGGAAGAAAAAAAGCGTACTGTTTCATATGGAGAAAAAGTACAAAAAGAATGAGATAACTGATATTATTTCCTGGAGGATGTAATAATCACCATTAAAAGGGAATTGCCAAAAACTGCATACAAATATACAGCTACGCTTATTGGATACCAGTAAGCCAGCTTTCTTTAAAAGAATCAGTTTAAGAAAGAAAAACTTGTACTTTTTAGGACAAATGCACTAGGTTTTTCTTAAAAGCCTCAAAAAGAGAAGTTTTTTTTCCACATGCCTATCATAAGAGTTTAGGTGCATCAGAAACTGTTCTTATGCAGCACACTTATGCTTTTCTAAAGAAGAGATAATAATTGCCTGATTCTCTTCATTCTTTTTAAGTGAAAAAAGAGGGAAGTAATCCCAACATGTGAAATTAAATAATGTTTCTAAACATAAATACATGCAAAACTTGAAGAAAAACACCATAGTTAGCTGACATCTGGTACTGAAATGAGATATCATAATTACATACAGTATCTGTTTCAACACCATGGAATTTTTCATTACTTCTTTAACAGCGAGTAAGATCCAGCCAGAGTGCCGATTTTAAGTACACATCTTGACTCATAAAAATGTTGTGTTGCATCACAAAAAATTTATGTGCTTGGTCATTAATGGAAGGATAAATAATCCATTCTACTTAATTTTCCTATATGGTCATCAAGATGTCATTGCATATGAAGATGAACATACAGAGGTCCCATCTACTCTGATTAGGTAAAAATCTGGCATCTCACAAATAACCTGTAAAAGGTAGGTGCAGGCATTGTTACATGTCCTTCTTTCTATGGCAATTTACATGAGTTTAGGAGCTTCTTTTTTCTAAATGGGAATGAAAAAAGAAATGTTGGTAAAAAGCTATTGATGGATATTAGGCTGTGATGGGTATTTTGAGAAGAAAAGCATATGCATAGGATCCAAACTGGATCAAATAAACTCAAAAATATCCTGGAAGTAGAGATCAGAACTTCAGGTCTCTTCAGTACATCCCTAAATAGTAGGCTAAAGTCAAGTCACCTCTTTTCATTTGGCTCTATAGACTTATTTCATGCCCAGGTGCAGAACGGTTCGGTTTCACTGGAAGAAAATTCAATCGTCTGTGGGAGCACCTCTCCTGAGGAGCCAGTTCTGTTCATCTTGGAGCAAACACGGTTTTGACTCCAGGTCTGCCACCATGAGCGTTCTCACTAATAGTTTATTTTTGATGCAGCTTGTGAAGGCTGCTGTCACCACAACATATATTCTCCTCCTCTGAAGGCCTTAGGTAGGACTGAGGTGCTCATCTTTCTAAACACACGTCATCAAAGTGTCCTCAGACATGAGCCAGGAACCTGCCTCCCCACAACAGGCATTGCTGAAGAGTAGGTGACAAGTTGGTCACGGCAAGAACCTCAGGACTGAGTAGGAAATTGTGTTTTGTTGACTTTGATGATCAGGATTCAGAATTTTGAAAATTCTAATGTATGATTGTTAGACCATCAGAATCTGAGTCTCTGTCAGAGACGTCACAGGAATGTAGAAGATCTGTTCTTTCCCAGTTGGTACTTGGCGACAGTACAGCAGGTTGGTGCAGAGCAAATGTGAATCATCAGCACATGAACTGCAAAAGCTACTCTAAAAGAATCACAGTATTTCAGTGGTAAGGCCTCTCCATGGCCAGGATAAAGATTTTCTCTTATTTAGAGAGAAATAATTTGATTAATTCTCTCTCTTTTTCTCTGTGTGTGTTTGAAGAATGTACAGTAACATAACCAGACAATTAAATTTCCCTAAAAGTTCTCTGAGGCAGTAAAACAACGCTGAGTGGTTGTTGCACTGGCACAATTAAGACCAGGCCCAATTATTTCAAACCTTAAACAAATGCAAAACACATTTAGAGTTGGGAAGCATATACTATCAATGAGTTCTGCAAAAATTATAGCTAAATGTTTCTGATTATATTAGCTTAGTATTTTAGTGAAGTCATTCAATGAGTGAACCTACACACAGTATTTCCTTTTAGGAAGCTAGAGGATTCTGTTTCCAATTCAAATCGGAAGCCTGTATTTCAAATTCCAGCCTGTGCTTTTGCACTGATTCTGTAAAGAATCTCTGTGTGCTTTGTATTTGTGTGATTTGTTGTATGACACTGTTTTGGAGCTCCAAACCCACAGGCCTTTCCTTGGGGTTACTTCTCTACATTTGTGATTCAGAGAGTAAAATGGTCCCTAGGAAAGGAAGCTTCTGTAGATGTGAGTTCAACTCAACGCAAAAGTGAGATGGGATTTTGTAATTCAGTGTTAAGAGATCTTCAGGGAGCAAGAAATTTAAGATGAATGGCTAGTAGCCAACATGTATCTCCTCATCCTAGAATCTGGGACCATGAGCTCATCCTCAGTTTGTACCAGAGCCTTTTAAATCAGCAAGCATGCAACATCTCCTGTAATTCTGTTACATTTGTCCTTCTAATCCCTCTTGAAGGAGAGACTACAAAAGTTGTTCAATTTGTCAATGAGCAGATTTATTCTAAACAAGCATCTCAGTGAAAGCATCTCTACATATCGTTTCTGAATCAGAAACCCATAAACTACAGCTTCCAAAGAGGAATAAAAGATCATCTTAACCCAGACTAGGTTAACCTGTGCTGGTTAATTCAAATTAAAGTCTTACTGAAGATGAGATTGTTGCAGTCTGAATCCTGTCAGCTAGTCAAGGGAGAAGCCAAGACTTTTAACTTTAAATCTAATCATATGAAACTAAGCACAAACTAAGGTACCTGAAGTAAAGTAAGTTTACTGATGAAAAAAGTTTTAATTTGGTCATTAAAGAGAGCTGGTGAAAAAAAATTAGTTGAATAAGTGTGAGCCAATTCTATTATTTAGCTTATACTGTCACACTTTGATCACAGTATAGCACTGTGGATGGAGAAGTTATGTTTGTAAAGAAAACCTTGCATTTTTCATATCCTAATTTTATTAACAGTGGAACAGCAAGTGCAGTTTCCGGACTTAATTATGAACTATTTTTTTCCTTGTTTTCATACTCCTTCATTTCCACAGTTGAAGTCTTCCCATACAGTGTCATAGGAAACATACTGCAGGAAAGTTCCAAATCATTAGAACTCATGAGGAAAAAATACGCCAAAGTGTTCTTTCCATACAATTTTTCTCATTGATTGAAAGAGAAGCATTTTGCCACTGTCTGCTTGAGTTGACTGGATTCTTATATGTCCTTAGTGAGTTATGGAATTTATTTGACTTCCTTCTTGATCATTTGCCTGAATCTAAGCCAGCCGGCACAGTGCAGGGAGAGAAGCCCAGCAATCCAGCTGTCTGTCTCAGAGCTCTGCCACTGCCTGGACCACTTACCTGCATCCCTTAAACCTAATGATGCAGGATTCACCTGTACTCCAGCCTCCTCAGCAGCCTCCAGGAAAACTGGAAACTGGTGCTCAGTTTATGTCTGCAAAGTGAACGAACACAAAATGCAGTAAGATCTGTGCTTACACACACACATTTTTCCTCCAAGCACTACAATATATAATTGCTGTAGGTGAAAATCTTGATTTACTTGGGCACCCAGACAACATGAATTCCCAACTACCCAGCAAATGGCTGATATAAATAGCTCTTAGAAAAGCTTTGAGCCCACATTAGTGTACAGGGTCTTTTATGTTATTCATTATCTCTCTTGGCTAGTCTTCAATATTGTCATCATCTTCATAGGGATTGTGTTTCTTTCCAGTGTTTTTCACTATCCGTGGGGACTCTTAAACATTTATGTCTTCACTCACCAAGAGAAATTGAAGAAATTGTACGTGACTTCAAGCTGAATCTGAGAGTAATGTATTGCTAAGGAAATTATGAAGTTCTGGCAGATCTGCTTGTTTTATTTGCAAGGAATACTAAAGAAAATCTGGACTTGTAGCAATCAACTGAATGTGCACAGAAACATATATAAAGTATAAGACAATTATTGAAAAATCATA
>JAVCKT010016491.1:6391-20593 GCA_032273925.1 Rhynchotus rufescens
GATAACTCAATATCCAGGGACATTCATACATGGATATCTATATATATATATAGCCTATATCTATAGACTATATGCTAATCTGAAATAATAATATAATAAAATCTAGCCCTTATTCATACTGACTTTTACCTTCTTGTGTCAAAAAAGTAAAATGGTTGATGTAACGTAAGAATCCCCACTTGTCCTTGAAAACTCAGTCCCTTCCAGTAAATACTCTTGTTATTATGCTAAAAATGTCTGACATACGTGGCACTATGCTTGACAACATAAATCAACCTAGAAAATTATAAGCACAGTGTTTTAAGAAACTACAGAGATTATCTTGGTACCAAAAAATTACAACTGACATCCTTTACCATCCAATGAGGCACACCAGATTCGTGATGCAGGCAACTCCAAAGTGATACTTATTGCAAAACTAGAAGAAGATGTTTTTTTGAGGAGAAATGGGAAAAAAACACTCTTCATTGAGAGCCTGGAAAAGTACATAAATCAGGTGAAAGAATGAGAATTTAATTGCAAACAAAGTTATCCAAGCATTACAACAAAAACATGAAAATCACTGTAGTAAGTCTGATGATAAAAATCTCATCTCAAAGCATGATTTTGAAAGAATGAAAAGAAGAAGGAGAATGAAAAATAAACTGCAATCAATTATTAACCTTTGAATCAAAATCATCTTCATACTTGTCTTCATAAACATTAGTTGAAGTTATCTATTCTGTAGCACAGATGTATATAAGCTAGAATACATTCGCTGAACCAAAACGGAAAAAGGAAATGGCTATCCTACAAGATACCACTATGTGATTCCTGAGCTTCCCATCTTCATACCTGCAACACTCCACCAATTCAATTTGGATTTGAAGTGCTGTTTAACTGTCATTGGACTGGAAAGAGGAGAAATGTTCATAGGTCATGCATAGGACTAACAGACCAACAGCTCTTGGGTTGAATGCAGTTTACTCATTTAGATCTCTAACTTACTGAAATTTAGGTGTCTAGTGAGTTATTCCATTTAGTGTAATTGCTTTCACTCCCAGTAGTGATGACAGAAATGAGGATGTGCAGATGAAGACCATGTTTCCTCAGGGTCTTAATCATATGGGCCCTGTTTAATCAAAGATAGGCACTTCTTTCTGTCTATTGATCATATTAGAATGAAGAAGCCTCCAGGCATTGATCCAGCCAGGCTAATCTAGAAGCATGTTTCATGTAGAAAATACGAAAGTTTTAATACCTCTGTACATGCAGGTAGACTGCTTCATTAAGCCTGAAGAGGAAAAGAACTTGGCTTCATTAGGGCCTGCCTTTCGCCTACTGGTCATATGGTTAGAGCCTTTACAAAGGAAGTGGGCAGCTAAATTGTGCTCATCCTCACTGAGTGCACATTTCTTCAGCTGAAGAGATTTCCCTAACTGACACTCATGGGGATTTTAGATGCTTCATATCTCCTCTTAAAACTGAAGCACTGACAGATTGGACTGCAATAGTTCCAAGACCAGAAGCAGAGATGCCAAGGTTGATGCCATTCAGACTTTAGCAGGCAGAAAAGTGTAGTCCAGTTATGCAGAATAGATATTTCATCTCTCTAACCAAAGATTGCTATAAATGGAGAGCAGAAATCTTGTCCAGGAAGCTGTATAGAGAATAACAGTTCTGTCCCTTTCCAGACTACAAATCACTCCTGATTCAATGAATTCCCCATTCTTCTCTGGAAAGTATGGAACCAAATCTTTAAAATAATACTCATCACAACTGATCTGATCTTGACTTGATAGATAGTATGGTCCTCCTCATTAGAGTAGAAAAAAACTCAGATGAGGTATTGTCAAGCCTTAGGTAGATGCACTAGGACTATTAGATCTCCATCCTGAGATTTAGAAGGGGTTGCAAACAGGAAAATCAAGTTAAAAGCTTTAAGGTTTTTTTTTTTTTTTTTTTTTTTTTTTTTTTTGATATAAAATAAAACTTCACTTTTTATTTTAATTTTTTTTTCTAAATTTAAAGAAAAAAAAAACATTGATAACTACTTCTGATAAAAATTCTTTGTCCTTCATATCGGTCTAGCCCATATCTGCTGTAATAGACATAAAAAGGAAGAAAATCATTTATTTTGCAAGTATCTCAGGGAAATCTGAACAATTTTATTGGAACTGCTGTCTGTCATCAGGCACAGATTATCAATTATTTAGAAGGAATTACCAAAATTTTTGGCCTGTCCAAATATTGGGTCTTTTTTTTTTCCATTTCTTCCAGAAGTAACTCTGAGTATTGCATGCTATACTAAGAATATAAACCATTCATTTCTCTCTCAGCCCTGCTCTGAAAAAACAGAAGTTATATCTGCAACATTTCTAGGTATAGGAAAGTTCCTAAGGATCACTCTTTCTTCTTTTTTTTTCTGCTTTCAGTACCTATGTTTTCTGTGGACAATGAAGTTCTGTATTTGTCAAAGGTAAGGAATATAGCAGGTTATTTAATTAATCTGAAACTGCTCTAGTGTTAAAAACTTCGGAAGAGATTCTTAACTTAGCTATTGCATTCGCAAGAGCTTTTATTTCTACTCTTTTATTTCTACCTTTGAAGTGGTAAAATAGTCCAAACGGATGATGAGGGGGCAGCTGAAATGTCATAAACACATTCTAATATTTAACATTTGTCTGGAAAGGTCACTCAGTAACAGCGTTTTTGGAAGCGTGCTGGCATGATGCTGGTTTCCATCCCAGCCTGAGAGATCTGTGTCTTGAGTCCAGGCAAGGTCACAGAGGTTAGCGGCAGCTTTGCTTGCAAGGGCCACAAAGCATTCAGCCTTGAAGGATGAAGAGCAGCTCCCTGTCCAGATTTATAACATTCCCCTGCTGTTTCAACAGCTCAACATTGGCATACGCTCCAAAGGGAAATGGTCTCCTACATCTCCGGCTGAAGGGGGGGAAAAAAAAAGTGATGTAACGGAAAAAAAAGCAGCAAGAAAGAGCCTGAAACTGAGCACAAGAAAATGTTTTCACAAAGCGAACTTTCTGAACACAAAGGTTAGCTCTACATGTTGATACAGCATAGCCAGAGTAAGATAAATTAACGAGATGTCAGCAGTGCTTCAGCTCTGTAGAAAGGCGGAATTCTAGTGGAAACAGCATGTGCCACATCTATCTTTTGAAATCTTAGAAAGTTTCCAAAAGAGACATTTTTTTTTAATAGATAACATCTGGCATTGCATATGGCAACGGAACTAGATCTTCTTGCTCTTTTTTCTTTTTCTTTTTGAGCCCTCTATGACATAGCACACCCACTATAGTGCTGGCAAGCCCAAACAAATCCACAGGCCTGATCTGAAGTCATCAGTTGAAAAAAATTGCTTCCTAAAATCATATTACTGGTTTCAACAACTGCCTTACAGCAAAACAAGATTTCAGTGCTCCCTGAAGCACTGCTGAACAAGTGGGACCCTCATCTCCAAAGTCTGAATGTAATTTGTGGCATAATCTCAGTTTCAAAAGGAGGGATAAGAGTTTAATTTCTTTTTGCTTGGTACTGAGGTTCCAGCCAGAGTGATCCTTCGCTCAAGCTGGGCAATACCACTACCACATTATATGCTCTGTGCCACAGGAATGAAGAAATAGTATTGCTAAGGTCCTTGCTGTCTTTCCTAGTGGCTGATATATTGTGGAAATTTTCATACTCTGTGAATTCTGCCCCAGAAAGGCAAAGCCATTGACAAGCATAAGAATTAACTTTTGAAACATTCAGAGAATTCAATCCTATTTTGTAACAGCTGGAGAAATAACTTGTGTTCCCACTGTATTTCCTCTTTTTTCCCTCTGTCAAACTCAAGTGCCTTATAAGCAGAGGCATCATTTATATGTAGCACAGGGTCTGTTCTAATCCCCATGTATTAGTGAAGTTAACTACAGCTCACTCTGTACTGCTGTTTGCACAGCTGGATGTGTCAGATAGAATGAATTCATCCTTTCTGAGATGAGCTTAAATCTACAGCCTAGTAGTGTTTTTCTCATTTATACCTACCACGGTTTCATATTGTTCATGTAAGGAAGGTTAGTTTTGGTTAAGTCATGCTCTCGGTGCAACCCTACTGGTGCATAAATGTTGATAAATCGCCTTAGCACATTATCAGATCTGAGTGCTTATCTTCAAGGCACAGAATGTGTCTAATTATAAATAAAAAAGTCTGTGAGATGTGTATTATGAGACTGACAGTTAATGACTCATTGATGGTACCTGACATTCCCCTGGTCAAAACAAGCGCCACTTTCGGTGACAAAAGAAATCAGTTTACAGGGATAATCGTAGATGTCTAGAGTCAGGAACGCTGGCTTTGCATGTATGAAAGAAACAAAGTTAGCTCCAGGGAGTTCCTAAAGGCTACAACAGTGAAAATAAAAACCCTGGGCAGCCAGGCTCGATACCGCAGAGGCTGCCCATCTGATAATCCTCCCTAGCCCAGGGTGAGGCAACATGAATGCAGAAGAAGAGCCTTCTGCTAATGCTCAAAGAGCCCCAAGCAGGCATGAAGGGTGAGACTCTCCTTGTATGTTGATAACATTGAATTTATGTGTCTATAGGTGGCTGTCTGCATTTCAGCAGAGCCGCAGTTATCACTGCAGGAGGTGGAGGGCTCATCAGGAGGGTCAATGTCATCTCCACAGTGGCTCGGCTGAGATGAGGCTCTGGGGAGGATTTGGTACCTAATGGGCAGCGCAGCCCTGGCTTGTCCAGGACACCTGCATGTCAGCAGCAGCTCTTACACACTGCTGCATCCCACCTCCCATCTTCACTTCGGGATACTTTAATGGCAATAAATGCCTCTGTCTAAGCAAGTGCATTGCACACACCTCAGGTGCTGTCTCTTTTAGGATCAATGGAATGAACTTTAGGCTCCGCTGATTGTCTTGACTTGATGGGAGTTTAGATCTGAAATGCGGGTATCAAATCCCATCTATGGATGGGAATCCTGTCCTTACTGAATGTTCCCCGTGGCACGGTGTGCTGCAGGCCATGACTGTATGTTTTCAGCTTCCCATGAGCAAAGTGCTTGGTTTGTGAATAAGTTGCTGTAGAGGTGAAGAGAGAGCTGAGCAGGTTACATTTGGAGAAGGCTGTGGTCCATCAGGGCCTATTAATTTGGTTTCAGCCCCATGCGAGGTGGGACCTGAGCTGCACTTTTGTTCAGTGCAGTTCCCAAAGCAGTAAAAGCCCTCCAGAACAAAATGAGATGAAAAAGATAATTCAGAGACACCAAAGACAGGACTTATCTAAGCTAGTTGGTGGCAGAGAAATAGACATATCTTATCCTAGCATTGATGTCTAAAGTAGGGCAAGTGACTCACAGACTTGAAGTACCCGTTTTTCCTTATAGTCTGTGAACGGATCCCAGAATGCTGTTTCAAATATCCATTTCTGAAGTTATGTAAAAACAATTCAACCCCAATTTGACTTTGAAAAAAAAAAATACTTCAAGTCCAGAAGCCATAGCATTGCTGATGTTTTTAATTTATTGTTTCCCTACTTTGCCATTTCTCCACACAATGGAGAGGTAGTAATATATCAAAGGGGTATTTGTAAATTGTATTTGTAAATTGTATTTACAATCTCAGGGTGCTGTTAAAGTTATGTTAGTACTGTTATCCACCTTAGGTGCACAACGGAAGATAAGCATTAATGAAAGATAAGCATAATGATGCAAGCAGAATTTTCTCTTAATTTTTATCTTTATTTCTCTTAATAAATACATGCAATATTACAAAATTCTTCCCTACGCTCTCCCCCACAAAGGATACTATTATTATACCATCTTAAAAAGGACAGGGGGATCCTGAATTCCAGTCCAGAGGGGTTAGCTGTAGAGTTGAACCAAGTCTGAGGTAGGGATTTTTGCAAAGCCCTTCTGTCATTAACAGGGTCCTGCCAGTTCAGACATAAGGCAGACGTGGAACGTGTTAACGGACAGCCCATACTTTATGTAGTATAATAAAATGGATGATGAATGGGGTTCCCTAGCAGCCACACAAGCAAACAGGGCTGTCTCTGCTGCTGGAGGGAGGGCTGCCTGGTTCGGGACGGCTTGAGTAGGCCAGGATCCTGCATGCACCTCCATGGCCAGATCTTAGCTGCTTGGAGACAGCTCTCCATCCTCATTTACTCATTGTGCAATGATGCAGCGTTAGTCATTCTGCAAGTTGTTCTGCTCCGAGGAGCTTAATGCAAAATCAGAATTCTCTCCCCAGCTCTAGCTGGCCTTTCCTTCCCCTGGTTTAACCCTTAACTCCACAGCTTCCTTGACTTTCCTCCATAGTTTACACATGGCTCCCCTCAACCCTTCCACTGCTATATTAAATGTCCTCCTAGCTTTGCTAAAAAAGTTTATACCAGTCTTTCAGTGATTTGGTCTCCTAAAATAGCCAATAAAATTATCAATAAGGACTGTGTCTGCACTGCGGGACATTGCATTACATGGACTTAACTAATTCAATATGTACAAGATTTAGATCTATAAAGTTGACTCCTTACTCTGCCGGCAAAATTTCTTTTACTTAAGATGGTTTGACATAGTTTTTTACCTCAGGGATTGTCCAAGATTATTGCCAAATGTTTGTCACTCAGGGAATATATTTTTAATCATTTAGAATTTTTAATTTAAAAATGCATATTAGAAAACTGAGTTTGGGCATAGAAGTCGCCAAGGACAAAGGAAATATAAAGGTTTTGTAGCAGCATCCCAGAGGCTTTTGATAGTTAGTTTTGATTGCAGAAAGAGGCATTCTTGTAACCTCAATCTGCAGCATTTGTATAGCCAGAATGGATGCAGTTAATCAGCTAAATGGGTAAGCAGGTTTTTGACAGTGATGACTCGAATGACTTTTTGAAGCATTTCATCTTCAGATTTGATTCATAATCATAGACAAATATAAAATGCTCTCCTGTTTTTCTCACGTTATTTATGGAGAAGCATATCAAATGCCAACTAATTGCATCTAAGCCCAAATACAGATTTGTATTGCTTGCACAGTGAGACAGAATAATTATTCTTCTGTTGTCTGCAAAAGAGATTTGATGACAGGGCAGGAATCAATGAACAAATCGATATACCACCATCTTCACTAACAGTTTCAGAGGAACTTCTGGCAGTCCTTAAACAAACAATGGCACAGGCTATCCAGCTACTAGCTGAAAAGAGAACTTACTTTTCCCGTGATGCATTGATTTGAAAAAGTCTCTGGGTGTCTCAAAGGAAACTTGAAGAAGTCCAATAGTGTATGATCAGCAGAGAAGGATAACTGAGTGGGGAGAGAAAACGGCGTTTGCTGCACAATAGAAATAAAATGTTAGCCACTGACTCTGCTGTGTGAAGCTGGCGAGAGCTCAGAAAAAAAGGTGAAAACTGTGATGAAGGGAGAAGTTTGGGTGCTTGCATGTATGAAGCAACGTGCACTGCAACATGGCTTTGCGGTTTGAAGGAAAAAAAGAGACCAAGAATATAGACAAAGTGTTATTCTGTGTGTTTGACCATGATGTACAATATCTCGCAGAGCCTTACTCAAAACCTGAGAACAACCTGATCGGAGTAGGAGCACTGCTGACTTTTGGTGAAATATCTGTGTGTTGAATAATGATAGGTAGTGACATTACAGCTTAGGTACTTACTGGGGCAATGGCACGTGATCGGTCATGTTAATAAATATAGAGCAGTGAAGCAGGAGGAGGAAGACATAAAAATAGTACAGTGAGAGCTTCAAAGACGCAAATGTGGGCAGAAAATAATAAAATAAGACTCAGCTGAGAACATTTCCAAAAGATGCATGAGGATACTGAAAGGTCACTCTAACAGATAATCTCCCCGGTGCAGAGATGATGTTTTCTTAAGTGTTTATATCAAGTTCAGAAAAAAATGTGATCTTAATCCTGAACTGAAGTTAACTATGGCAGTAAAAATGCTACTAGTAAAAGCAGCCTTGATGCAGGAGGAGAGATAAAGCTGGAGAATAATAAAAATGCCAGACTGGTCATGTCATGAGTAACAGATCCATAAAGGTGTGATCTGAATAGTGTTAATCTGAAGCAAGAAATTAGGGCAACTCATGAGAATATAATTAGGGGTGTAATTAAACCCTACCTATAAGATGAATAGATAAAATAATATAAAAAAAAAAATCATTGTTTTACATTTCTTCTCTCAGAAGAAACATGTCAACCTACCACATCACTCTGAGTGTGTATTCCTGTGGCTACAAAACGCTTAAGCAGCAAGGTGCAAATTATCACGGCAGCCCAAGCTGGCACCAGGCTGGCTGCAGCCGCAGGGTGGCACAGGCAGGGCGGGAGGGGAGCGGGGGAGGAGGAGTGGAGGAAGAGCATCCCTAGGGATTTCTCGGGAGCAGTCAGCCAGAGGCAGGTTGGAGCAAGCCTCCTTTCTGCTTCATGTCCTGCATGCCAGCAACTGCCATCAAAGCCGAGCACAAGTCACCAGCAGCTCATCACCAGGTCACGGCGCTTTAGCATTTTGGAGTTTTGTAAACAACGCGGGCAAGGGGATATTGCAGAACCTCAGTTGTGCTAATCGGGTTTTGTTACTGAGGTGACTCAGTGGCAAGTGTGCTTTCCTTTATAACTCAGGGAAGAATCTCTGCAAAAAAAAAAAAGTGCATCCTTCTCATGCATAAAAATCACCCATCAAAGCCAAAGGTGAATTCAAGCTGTAAAGCGTAATGAGCATAACAGCACATCGGCAAGGTTTCCTTGAGGAGATAACTACAGTCAGAAAATCATTATACCAGTCTCTGCTAATAAGCAGGGGGAAGGATGATTCACAAACACATCATGTAAGTCGCACACAAGAGCACCACGGGGAGGAGGCTGTTACTTATTACCCCGCGCTCTGGCTCCAGCGAGGCCAGAAGTGCCGCGGAACAATAAATATGAGAGCCACCAAATCTTGGGTGGCCAGAGCTTTGCTGCGCTGTTTCACATGCATTGTGCACTGAAAATTTTCTCAGAAAAAGCCTTTGGGCCTGCCTTTGTGGTGCTACTTCCTGCATAAGTTATGTGATATACACTTTGATTTTATATCTGTAAAAATAGATGTATGTGCATATTCCTAGGGGTGTTGTATGCATATGTGTGCACACATATACATATACATACATACATATAAATACACATAGATTCACTACTCTATGAAACACACCGAAAAGCATCAGTTCCAGTTTTCCAGCTTAGCTTTCAGAGGAGGGTTGGGAAGAATACTTAGACTTCCTCTGTACTCTGCTTCTTCCCTATTCCTTTTATTTGTATTTCATTTTGCAGGGAGAGCTCTCATTTTGTGCGCAGTCCCAAAAAGGAAAATTCCTTTATTCCGCACTTTATTATTATAAATGCATGTGGAGCATGTCATAAGGTTTTTTAGCCTGCATAGAATGAAGTGAAAAAGAGTTTTCAATCTTTTAATGCTCCATGCTTGTGGAAGAGGCATAAGAATATGGTCCATGGGGATCCTATATTATTATTTGAGGGATTTTTATTTTTCAGGCCTGGTCAGGTTTTATGACTGGCACGCTTCCGAGAATGCACCTCTCAAGCACTGAGGTTTATAATGATTTCTCCTTATGCTATTTATCTCCCTTTTCCAGTTGCAGTGCATTTATCCTCACACAGACAGAAGCATGACAGGAGAGGAAAGATGTCAAAGAGATTCCGCCAAACAGAGGAATATAGATATTCTGCTCCCCTCCCCTGAAGGTTATTTTCAAGAAGATGCAAGGTTTTGCAATGCACAAATATATTGCAGTGCAATGCAAAAAGGAAAGGCTGTGACATTTGCTCAAGTTCTACTAAGCCAGCTCGGTCTGTGTAGGACATGAGGGGGATTTAGGGGAGCTGGTAGGGTGCCCGAAGCAGCGTGCACTTCCCTGGCTGCCCCCTGTGCTTCCCCAGCAACTTCTCTTCAGGAAATTATTTGCTTGCCTATGGCTTTCAATCAAAAATTAGAAACACAAAACAGTCGATGTTCATCCCATTTTTGTAAAATCCAGGCTTTCTGGTTGATTTACTCCCTCCGTTTCTTGATTCCTGGTTAGCTGCAGAGTACAGCGGTTATTTCTAGCATCTCCCCACTGGAACTCTGGCTGCTAAATAATGGAAACACTTATCAGCAAACCCGATTGTTTTCTATAAATATTCACACAACTGAAATTTAGCACAGCATTTGGGGAGGCAACATTTTTGTTTATGCAAGAGTAAGTATAGTCATTCTGAGTCAGGATGTGAGATTGAACAAATGTAATTACACAATGTGGTGGCAACAAAAGGCAGTTGAGCACAGAGTCCACTCAACAGTCAAATGTTGAGTCTTTCATGCTGTTTTCCAAGCCAGAAACACAGATATTTTTAAACATTTGATCCACCTTTACAGAAGGTATAATCCTAACCAGGGAATAGAGAAGGCAGTGTTTTCTACAAAAAAAGGGATAAAAAATATTTTCAAATGGATTTTCAAAGGAACTAAAGGAGTTAGGTGCTAAAATCTTATGGATTGGAATAAGTAGATTCTGTAAGCTTCTTTGCAAATCACAGCTGTAATGTCTGTAAAAGAAGGGCAGTTTCATAGTGAAGGCACTTAACTGGGACTCGGGAGATCTGAAGTTGATGCCCAGCTCTGCCTGACTTTGCAGGTCACTTGACCTCTCCGTGATTCATCTTCTTCTGCAGAGCAGTAATGAGGGAAATGGCATCCTCCGCAGCACACGGGAGCGCTGAGGATGCACTCAGCACAACATCAGTGCAGCAGGTGCTTGTTTCACTTAGAGTCACCTAGAAACGGAAGGTGGGATTGGGCATAAGAATTGCTATATATGCATAGGGGAAAAATGATAACGTTAATTACTCAGAAGAGATCAAGCAGGACTTACTGCTTCTCTAGCAAAAATGTGACAGAGCAGAGGTTTCCTCAGAATATTAAATGCGGCAAATGTTTCTCTCTGAACCAGAAAGTCCTCCTAATTATGATGTTGAAACAGCTGCATGAAGTAACATCTAACCTCATTAAGAAGAGGAAAGAGCAGAGGGAAACGGGAAGGTGCATCTTGCCAAACTGCATTAGCGCAGGTGAAACCAGCCCCAGACGCAAGGCCGGGCTGCCTGGCGCCTCCGTCAGCAGCACCGAGAGGGCTCGTTGTGCCAAGGAAGCAGCTGAAACGGGAGGCAGGCTCATCTGCAGGCTAAGCTGAATGTCAGCTGGGACTTCAGGTCCCTCAGTTTTCCTGCCATGTCAAGCTTCTGGCCTCAAAATACATGGAGGATGCTGATAAATGGGTGCTTCAGAGGGGAGGACTCAGACACAAGGCCTCCCATGTATCCATGAGTGCAGGTGTTGCAACCCTATGTACTCGGCTGCAGGGCCCTTCAGTCAGCACCATCTACCCAAATATCCCCCCCAGCGCAGAGCAGGGTTAGATGCCCCCTTTGGTGCTGCTCTGCGTGAGGGAGGAGAAGGCTGGGCAGCTGCGGAGCTGCCCTCCCTTCCATGACACAAGGCACGGTGCAGGCCCCAGTGCCAGCAGAGTGGGGCTGTGTTGGTGCTTTGCTAAATCTCTGCACTGATTATTAAGGAGAAAATATGTGGGAATGTATTCCAGAGAAATGCTACAGTGGTCCAGCCCACTGGAGAAATATTTGGGGAAAACCAAGACCAAACCAGAGCAGAAAGGTTTCACAACTGCTCAAGCCTTCCTAATGTCTCTATTCCATTAGTCACTTCTGCTGGGGTCAGTTTGCCCCATCACAAAGAAAAGTCCTTCTAAAACATGTCTCAACTCAAACATCACACACTTCATATATACTCTACTTTTTCACAGTCCCCCTGGACTACATTAAAATAACTAGGTTTCACTGGGGACATCTCTGATTACTCATTTTGAGTTTAGCTCTTAATTCGTCTTCAGCGAAGAAAGAGGTCCAAGATCAAAATGCAGATTTTTGGGAGCACTCAGACCTGGGGCAAAGATTGCCAGCATCAATAAATGATTTGGCAATTTGAGGCCATTCCCTGGACAAGAAACAAGGCTAGCCTTGGTGGGGGTGGATCACAGTCTCCATGTGCACCTCAATTTTAGGTGTATTTGTTTCTGAAAAGAATATTAGTGATTCCTCCAGCTCCCTCTTGGAGTGTAGCATGTTATATTTCAAAGGCATGTTGTGCTTTCTTCCATCTCTAGTGTCTGATCTGCATCACTCTGAATAAAGGAACAGCCACAAACAAGAAAGGTAGGACCGGATCTGTGGATACCTTTAGCTTGTGCAAGAGAGAGCAATTGTTCAGTTGTAGTTTTCTTGTGTCTGGGCCAAGCCTAAGTGTTGACTCTAGTCCCAGTACAGAAAAAAACAGTTTGGGTATTAGCAAGGCAGAGCTGGAGCAGAAAACAAAAGAACTGCAAGAGACACCCTATATTCCCTGGATGTTTTTCAAGCTCAGCAGGAGACATCAGAGGCATGGCTCGCCTCTTTATTCCACTGAAGTGGTTCAAATGGGAAGGGAGCTGGCAAAAAATAGAAAAATGAAATGATATGAAATGAAATGAAATGAAATGAAATGAAATGAAAAAGGAAATGGAAAAGGAAAAGGAATAAAGGGCAGGAGCACTGCCATGACCTTACTTTGCAGAAGGTCCCTCGTAGGAGGGCTTGCAATACCTAATCCATAACCCATCCTTTGAGCACCTGTTGCACACCAAATTGGTATGTGACATTCTCACATTTGCATGGATGCATGAGTTATTCCAAGCATCACCTGAATGAATGTCCAGCTGGTCATCTGCTCATACCAAAACCTCATGCAGATGCCAAGTGATGGGAGCTTATGTGAAATTTAGTCATAGCTGCTTTGTCTTTGATATACAGCCCTCTGCCCATTTATGAATGCCAAATACTCATAAATGGCTGGCAGAGAGATGTAAAAAGCATAAAGCATAAGGATAAAATAAAGTATTGCATCAAGTTAATCAAAACATAGAAGTACTCAGTGTCCTCCAGGCCTGATAAAATAGCAAGCAAGCAAGCGAGCACACGCGATGGAAGGCAGGGTTGTGAGCATGTCTGCAGGTCTCAGGGAATCCTGGCAGACTGCTGTGAGGCAGGGGGAATACTTCTCTTTTTTTTTTTTTTTTTTAATCTCTTCTGCCCCTTTTGTGGGAAGGCACATTGATCTCCTTATATTTACAGCAGCTTTTACTAGCTGCATTGAAATAGATCACCTTGAGATTTGGTTCAAACATAGCAAGTCCCTTGAGTTTTTTCCCCAGCTGTTATGAAAAGAAAAATTGTTTAAATACTCACTTCAGGGCAACTGCAGACAAAGGCATTGCTTCTTCCCAGATGTGGATTCTGCCTGACTTTGAAGTGAATCCATTTAGCCATCCCTGAGACCATTCAGCATGTCCTGTCATTATGTTAAACTGTTAATTGTCCTAGTTTCCAACATAATAGGCATTAGAGTCATTAAGTTCCACTACTCTGGCAGGTTTCCTCTCTATTTGTTTGAGTCTCTGAGGTTTTGAGCATTCACAAGTCCCACTGAAACTTGCCATTCATTATAAAGGAAGTAGAAATCAGACTTAAGGGGTTTCCCTGGCATGCAGAAGGACTCACAGGTGGAAAAAACTAACAGTATCATGAAATATTATACAAAAATATTTTAACCTTGGAGATTTAAGAGAACAGGTTCACTTTTCTAGAAAGTTGCAGTCTAAGTTCATTGTCTATTCTTTAAAACATTACAGTGTGCTTTGTATGGTCTGTTCCATACTGATAGATTGATTAATGTTTGGAATAAACACTACAATTCCACGAATGGTTGAAAGCTGTAGATGAACTTTAGAGTAACTTTGTTTTCTCTGAAGTAGTATTCCTTTTCCAAATCACTCCATCTGCTCCATAATACAGATCCCTAATAGAGATTCTGAATCCTATAAATTAGATACTAAAATGCCTTTCTCAACTGAGATGAGAACTTAACTCTAAACTTACAGCGTTAGCTCAATATTACCTCATTTTATTTCTTTTTTTTTCTTTTCTTTTTCCTTCTTTTTTTTTTTTTTTTTTTTTAACCAGAAAGTCTGTTATGTCCCCATAGTTCCTCTGGCTGATTAACAAGTAGAGAAATATATAAGAGGTCAGAAAATTTATTTTAATTCTTCA
>JAVCKT010016492.1:3815-16105 GCA_032273925.1 Rhynchotus rufescens
TCACCCTGTTACCCCACCCTCCCCAAAATAGAGAAGAAAATGAAGCAAGAGCCTAAATTTACCATGATTAGAGGCAGCACCATGAAATGCCTGGGTATCCATAGGTCTGGTTGAAAATGATACTCAGGCTCTTTTAAAAGTGACTCAGAGGCCAATAGAATGGTTTATACATTACACAAAATGTTTTGAACAAATATTTGTACACTACAGAAATACTCTCATCACTATAATGAATTAAAGAAAATACTGAGTCATTTTCCTCATACCATAAATAATCATTTACATTTATTCATTGCTGCATGCTGTAAGCATCCTCAGAAAAAAAGAACTCAAAGCAAAGATAAATCTGTCATAAAAAAGCTAGAGAAATAAGATAAACAGTACATATTTGGCCAGACAAAATCTGCCATATAGAGCTTGGAAACTGTCACTGTACAAGAGGAATCTGAGACTTCCATCTGCAACTCCCTTCAGTCACCTTCCTCCACACCCTTCATCAGAACTCCCTGTACACATCATTATTCCACAATTATCAACATATATAAATAATAACAACCAACTAGAATCACATTTGCAAGGTCCTTCTTTTTAAATACAAGAGAAATGTAACTCAAACACTGCAGAGCTGCACTTTTTATTTTTCCCTCCACTGGAATCCTAAATTATCTCCAAGAAATTAGAGTAGAGGGATAACATGATTTCTTTGGTCTAACTAGTTCTTTATGGACTGGTTCTAGTGAGTTGTATAATTAAGCTGGGTCTTGTTTGGGTATTAATTCTCAAGTGTTGGTATGCCACAGCAAAGACAACTAAAGCGTGTAGAAAAATAAACTTTTGGGCCCGTTTTGCACAAGGCTTAATCATGTAATTAATTAAATCAGACAGAAGCAAATTCAACAGAGAGAAAAAATATACAGTGAACAGACTACAAAACTTACCACCACAAAAAATTCCCACTAACAAATTAGCTGAGTTAAAAACTTTAGATGTTTACGCTGCTAGTAAAGCATATAGGAGAGTAAAACACAAAAATAAATAATAAAACAAGTTTGCAGACACAGTTTTTTGTGGAGGGGACTGTGTTCCTCAGCAATTTTAGCACCCACCTACCATGGGCTCTTATGTTCCATTGCAGCACAGCTTGTCCATGGTTTTCTGAGGGTTATTGGAAGTTACAGATTTGCCACAGGAACTCAAGAATATTTTGAGATATTCGACATTAAACACAGATAAAGGATGAGGCAACAATTACTTCTAGTCTGACTTTGGATGTGCTGAGGAAAGCGCTTCCATGCTCTCTGCTGAGCTTTTAACTATTATTTCTCAAAAGCCACTGGCATTGTCTGTCCTTCAAAACAAGAGACAGGGAGAGATAGGGGACTTATTTAATATGTCCATTCCAACAATTTAGATGGAATCCCTTGAAAAATTGCCAGAGGAGGACAAACTTCTCCCCAAAGCAGGGCAAAACTCTTTATTTTTTGAAAAATGACAGTTCACAATGAAAATTCTGTCTGGAAAATCACTAATATCCAACAGAGTTCCTTACTTTGGACATAAAATAAAAGCATGAAAGCCAAAAATTGAATCTGAACCTGTTCGTGCCACACTCCCAATCCCTCTTGGAACTACTGGGCTACTTTACAAACTTCACAAAAATTACGATTTATTTTTTAAATGCACTGAAATTCCTGTTCTTTTCGATCTCTGAAAGACAGCCTGGGGGAAATCTGAGGATTCTCAGCATTTTTTTCTTTCTGATTCCTTTAAACATGCACCTTCCAGCAGTACCTTGCATAGCAAACTGAGCTGATCCTTGCGTTTAGGAGGGTCTGTAAATGGCATCAACATTTCCTGACAAACTGAACCTCGCACACCACTTGGCTTTGATTTTTGACGTTCTCAAATGTCTGGTACTTCTCAAGGCAACATACATATTAAAATCTCTTTATCTAAATAGCAGAATATAAAATCTAAATAGTTGAGTCTTGACTATATCCTAGTTTGTATAAAACTACTTGATTTTCATGACAGTCCTCAGTCCACACCAGGAATTTCAAAGCTGGAGCTATTCTGAATTTCCTCCTTCACCTATAATTAAAAATAGGAAGTACAGAAAAACTATGAAAAAACAGCATCCGTAAGTTTTCCAGGTTGTTTTGCAGACTTATACCTTACTCTTAAAGGAAAAATACACTAACCTTTATCGAATATTTTAAGACTAAATCCATTTTTAGTCAGGAATCCAACTTTTTCTCTTCCCAGCCTTTAATGGACATAACTCATTCAGCACCTTATAACAATTGCATGTAGAGGACGCCAACAAAATCATCTTAGGCACAGACTATCCAGCGAGATCGGAGACTTGCCCAGAGCCACAGACCAATGCAGCATTAGACAGAGAATTACAACACATATAGCTTTAGCTCTTAAACCTGCGTTCAAGCCATTGCATTATACTTCTCCCAAAATATTACCCGACAGGGCTATATTTATTGAAAGGAGTATCTATTTTTTTCCAGTGAAGTGGGAAATACTTCTCTTTTTTTAGGTGTTAATATCCATTTTAAGCATTCTGTGTCTGAGGACCATTATTAATGTGTTCTTGGAATTTCATTACCATTACAAAAACAAAACAAAACAGAAGACAGTTTTGATGCAAAGCTCATTTTAAGTGGGTAAATTCCCTGCTTTCTTTTTTTCTTTTTCTTTTTTTTTTTTTTTTAAGTCCAGAAAAAAATGGATAAAAGACCCATAAAATAAATGCTGAGTGAATAGGACTCTTGAGCTATAGAACTTGTGCTGTGAAAATTCTACTTTGTCTGGCAAACACTATTAAACAGAAATCTATAAGCAGCATTTTTTTCCCCCATTTCATACAGGGGAAAAAAGGAAATCAGATTTGACCCAGTGACTTCGATGACAATGGTGAGAGTCCTACTTTGTACAATGACTTATAAAGACAGAATTTTCACTCTTGGGTGGGCATTTCACCATTCCTAGAAACTGTTTAGCTAGCAGACTTGGTGAGATTACTGACGAGAGCTTGGGCTCTTTGGCACCAATATCTCTAGTTTGTACGAGTAAAAATTGGATGAGCCCAACTATTTTTTCCACCCCTCTCCCCCAAATTGGCTTCTAAATTCCACAATACAATTAAGAAAGAACTGACAAATTGCAGTTCACTGTCATTGCCATCTCTAAACTCTTCCCTCAACTTGAGTTTCAGGTCCACAAACTTCACACTTGACAATAATTCGGGTCATTTCCACTTGGAATTCAAAACCAGGTGTCAGTTGTTAAGTGCCTCAAGGCTATCAAAATAACTGACTATGTCACCTTGTCCTCCTAATGATCCTTATATATTTAACATAAACATCATAAAAGTAAAGTGCCTATTCAAGCAAGACCACTGCATATGTTTACCTGGGCTTGTTTTTCTAACTTGCACCAGGTATAAAAAATAGTCACGAAGAGCAACAAACATTAGAGGCTACTACACAGCATCAAACTATAGATCTGGAAGTTTGATGCTTGCTAATGTTTCAAATAACCCCCAGAAGCTATTCTTGTGGGGGGGTCACAACGGTGCATGCAACCTATTTGGAGACTCTTTCTTTTTTTACAGTGCTGTGTGCTTCTCATTATAATGATAATATCTAGCATTTATATGGCTATTTACATCCTTTAAGTGCTGTATCCGACAACTAATTAATCCTCACAACCCCCCTGTGGGGTAGGTAAGTATTATTATCCCCATTTTATAAGTGAAGAAATTGAGACATGGAGGGGGGAAAGGAAGTGACTTGCTGGAAGGCACTGGGCAAGTTACAGGCAAAGCTCAAACGGTGACGCAGCGGGTCCCCGGCTGCCGGGCCAAGCTCCGTCTGCTCAGCCAGACCAACCTGCCTCATTTCAGCATCCAAAGATACTCCTCCCCCAAAAGAAAACCCAGTAAGATCCAGCCTGCAGTGCTTGTACTGACATTTATTTTGGTTATGACATTTGAGGCAATGGCAACAACGTCAAGCAGGGGAAGAAGCTGCCCATGGAGCTTGTGCATGTTATAACCAAGGAGGTTTTCAAGACCCAGCTGGATAAAACTCTTGAGCTCACTCTGCTTGGAGCAGCACGTTGGATTAGAGACCTCATACGGTCCCCTTCTGGCCTCAACTAACCTACATTACAAAGCAAATCTGAAGTTATGAATTCCTCATTGATTCACGTGCTTAACTTTTTCTTAATCTGGCTTCTTCTTTCAGACTCTGACTTACACGGCTCCTTTGGAAAGCATACCTATGTGCAGGCTGATTAGCACAGAGATAAATATAATGGTCTATATGGCCAATCAGCAGGGAATTAAATATATATATATTTCTATAATTTTTTTTCCATGGTTCCTATCCATCTTTAAAATCACCACAAGACATGGTCCCCACTGAACTCCATGAGAAAACACAGCCTCCAGTTGTTTCCCAGCAAAGCAAGATCAAGAACCAGGTTTGAAAGTAAAGTCTTGAAGTTTGCAGTTAGGGCTGCTAAGAAGCAGGCTAAGGCTGTCTCGTGTTGCCACTTAGGTGCACAAGTTCATTCTCCGTACAATGGGAATGGGACAAATTCCACCCCTCTGCAGCCCCCTCTTCATTAATACGGCTGTGTTCAGCTCCAAAAAGCAACATAACATAACATAAAATATCAGAAATAGCAGCAGAAATAGAGATGATGCTCTACTCAGCTGACCCTCCTTGCTGCAATATCAGAAGTAAAATCAAAGTGGATAACGCAGCTTCCCTGAGGAACTCCATCCATCTCCTCAGCACCAGCTCTTAGTTAGGAGAGCTGAGTCTCTTCTGGGAAAAACGAGCAACTAAGTTTTGAAAAGCGCTGGGTATCCTTCAGTTCCTACCAAAACAGAACTGAGCTGTTCAGAAAGTTTAGTCATTCGTTAAGATGCCTAATGGGAACTGTCGGATGCAAACTTGTTCTACGAAACGGTCCTTAAAAATCTGTTACCAAATTCACTGCTTTCGTATAAAAGATTATTTGTATCTCTTTGCATCTACTTTAGCAAGCAGAAGAAACCACAATGCTCAGACTACTGTAACATAAAATTAACAGTCACATTCTCAAGTGGGAGGCAAAAGATAACGCTACACTAGAAGCAGATAATGTGGAAAAAGTCAATGTATGTTTTTACATGCAAAATTATGAATTAGTTCTGTAGCCACAAAGGAAGATTTTTCATGATACGACAGCAACGTAAATGCAATTTTTCTCAGAAAAGTCATAACAACATGCATGAAGATTTGAGCTGGACCCACAAAAGCATAGCACAAAACCAAATTTGCTCCCTGACATCTTTCTCCCCAGCCACCTGAGAAACACTGAGGCTCCACTGCAGTGCTCAACCAGCCAGCTCTGATTATCTGCCTCTTTGGCTCACCTTACCTCCCGTTCATAACAGGGAAGTGAAATAAGGGCCAGATTCCTTGTTGCCTTGTTCTGTCCGTGGTCACATTACGCTGAGAAAGAAGGGATTTTGATTGTATTTTTAACTTTCATCTCTGCTTGCAACGCGCCAAGAAGAAGGCAAGAAGTATCGGGCAACAAAGTGCATCTGATAACATAGCTTTTTTATTCCAAAATTATAATCTGTACAGCATTATTTTATACTGAACTGCACGTTTTTCTTTCCTAAGGAAAGAAAAGGAAATCCCAGCAAAACCCATGAGAAGCACTTCAGAGCACTGAACTTGTATGTGAACTTTATTTTTTCACAAATATCTCCCTGTGCTTTTTCAGTGGCAAAGCCAAGACCAAACTGCATTTACTATCCTTAGAAGTCAAATAAAGTAAGGTTGTCTAGGGCTGTCTGCTTGACACCTGTCGAAGGTGCTGCTCTCCCAAACACTCTGTGCAGGTCACTGTTTCAGTGGCAATTTCAGAATTTTTACCTGCTCTGCTTCCCAAACATCTCCCTGTGGGGCTTCACCACTTGGTAGACTATGACAAGGAAATGGCAAGACTTACAGAAATGGCAAAGTTAGTATCAAAGCAAAGCACCTCAGGTGCAGAGAAGCAAGCAACATGATAATGTTAATAGCCTTTTAACATATTACACACACATCTATATAATACATTGCATGTGTATACATATGTATACATACAGATGTAGCTTTTATATACACCACTGTCTACTGGGATAAAAATTTGTGATTACAGACAGCAATATAGACAAAGCTACTATGGTTAAACCCTTTGTGAGAGTTATTAAGCTGTTGACAATATGAGAATCAGATGAATTTACCACTGGTTCGGTAATTGTCTTTCATATATGAGCAACCCCCTACACACAACTTTTATGATTCATCATATTTATTTTTTGTTTCCTCAAGCAACATCTTTTATTAGTTGCACACTCACTACAGAAATTTAATTTCTGCAAGAGAACAACAAAGCAGTTGATTATTATTATTGAGAATCTGGTACAACACAGAGTGAAATAAAATCTATAAGGCATTAAAATGACAGATTAGGCAAGAGCTGTATTCATTTACAAGTGTTAGAACATCATGTTAATGCCTCACAAGCACAACATAAAATGAAAATCAACTCTTTCATGCTGCTTTACTAATACTGCAAAGCTCCACGGAGCACAAATAGTAGTCCCAGTTAAAGAGGCACTGTCCTTTTGCAGCTTCGATGTGCAGCAGCTTTACCACTAACACCCGAAGGAAAACCCTCTTCGGATACTTACTGGCCATAAACTTAACATTTTTATCACTTGCCTATCTACAAGTGGCAGATTATGTCTATCAATTCATATATGGCCCTTGGTTAATGAAATTGTGCTATCTGTGCTCAAAATTCTACAGTTTAGATATATTGAAGAGTCCCATATTAACAAATGTGCTTTTCACAGTCAGTGTAAAGCTACTGCATCCTGTTTTAGATTCAGATTATTCAGCAGCTTTATTTACTATCAAATTTTTGAACACAGTGACAGGACATGCAGCTATGACCTGAAATATTCACTGTATTCACACCAGTCCTAGTCTGTCTTTGATATTGTGGTATTTGTATTTTTGTGACCATGTTTGATGATGTTAGCGTGGTGATTTCCTTGGACATATCACCATTCTCTCCCCATTCCTTTTTTCTTAAACTCACACCTCATCAGAGCAGAAAGGTATGAAAACTGCTTTGAAATATGATGCAATTTGCTCAAATTGCTCTCTGTCTTGAGAAAAGAAAATCAGTGGATTTTCTTTAGTAACAACAACTCTAAGAGCAGGCCGTTACGTGTTGTACCTGAACGCACTGTCAATGACTGAACCCTTTAAACATTGAGGCATACATGAGCTCCAAAGGACACCTACCACTCGTGTAGATGATCATATTGTATTGATACAAAACTTAGTAACGGAAGAAAAAGTCTCTTAGAGAACATGGATGAGTGTTTAGCTTGTTTTGAATGCCATGGAGTTGTGACTACCAAGCTACTGCTGGCATGAAGGATGGTCCCAACTCCCAAGTCATGGTATCTCTTAACTGGATGAAGTAGAGCACGGGGCAAGGACAAGTCTTGACCAAGGAGAAGCCGTCAAAATTTGTTGAATAAGTGATGGACTGTGGTGTTATATGGGCCTGTAAATCAGCTAAATAATGGGAGCTGATCTCAACCACTATCCTTTAAAATGAGATTAGAAATGACAAAAATGAACAGAAAAGAAAACACTGGTTAGGGTCCTGTATTTGGTAAGAACAATAATAAAACTTATCTACTTAACCCCCTGAGCAACAAATCTCTCTGGTTACAATTACAGTCACAGCATTAACAAATAAAAAGCTAATTCCCTATCTTACAGCTACAACATTAACGAGTAAAAAGTTAATTCCCTACCTACCTTTGCCATAACATGGTATCTTCCACCAAAATCAAATGTGCTGCTATGGAACTAAGAGGTGTGAATGCAGCAGAAGCAGCTCAAATACTGCACAGTCCCAACCCATCTCAGGGCCAGGAAGAATAAAACCCTGCGGAGCAATGCCTCACACTGGTATGTAATTGGCATTTTTGGCCATTGGTGTGAAATACATAAAAGGGAAGTTGCAGACATGCAAAAGTATTTAACGTTCCCTATAGCCAGTTGCACTCTTCGTACAAACACCTGTATGGGAGACATAAAGGACATGCCAATATACAACAGTGCTTTCCCTGAAGGCAAACTTGAACATGGCAACAGAATTTCCACTCTCCTGCTTTGCAACTTGAAGACATCCTGTCCTCATCTCACTTGCAAGAATGAATAGCAGCAGGATGGCAATTCTGCAGAGCTGCTCTAACCTGCCTGTGTCCTGCAGTAATAAATTGTTTTGTTTTCCAGTAAACCCAAAAGATTATGTCTTCCAGTATTAAAAAAAATCTTCTTCCTAAGTTCTTTAACTGTTTCCTTCCAGCTGCACTCAGTTTTTAAATTAAAACTGATTGCTCTGAAACACCACCCAAAAATTCAGTGAAAACCTCCAAAAGAAAAAAAATGCAGAGAGGATATTGTGAGCTGCAACAGAACTAGGTACACATCTCCACTTTGTTGTCTTCTTGAACCTCAGATTCAATAATAATGTAATAGACACCATTCTAAACAACGTGTTAGCCATATAGGATATTATGTTAGCCTCCTCCCTACCTACCATCTGAGCTCTTCAACTATCATCACCATCACAGCACATTTTTTTTTTTTTTAACCAGCACAAAACTTATATAAGAGTAGGCTTCAACTTACCAAATTGCAATATCAACTCCCCAAAAAATCCACATCTAAATGGGATACTTTAGTTCTCCGTTTATGGTCAATAAATACTTCGTAGGTCATTTTTCACCTAACCATTCTAGATGATTTGCTTTGTGATGAGATAGTATTTCCAAATAACTACATGAGGTCTAATATTTGGAAACAGCAGCCACACTGCAGATATTAACATTTGGTCAGAGGAGTATTGTGATTTCTTAAAGGGAGCTGTCTACACAAAGAGGACAATTTCTGGAAAAAATATAGATTTAATTTCTTAATACATTTTTTAAAGCACTTGATACAGTAGTGTATCTGTATGCACAGCTGAAAGAGATTGGATTGTCACTATGCTACATATATGTTGCCTTACTCCTAGATGATAATCTTTTTCTGGCGTCAGAAGGGAATTTTTCAGTGACTAAGGTCTTCTCTCTTCCATGGATAATGCCAGAGTCTTTGCTCTACTACTGCAGGTTTATATAGTAAGGTGCTGGGGATCATTTTGCAGCCAGATCTTGTGCAGACACGTGGATTAAGTGTTTTATGGACCCTTCTAAATGAAACATAAATTTCTCTGCAGTTGTGACTTGGGTGATCCTTTCTGCTCTTATCTTCCTATGAATGTGTCAGAGGCAACACAGCTGTGTACACAGGCCAACCCAGTATAAGAAAATTGTGTAATCTTCATGTGATTCTCCCCAAACGTGTAGCGAATGGTGTGTAGCAAGTATTTTAGTAAAGCACAGTCAGTATAAGAGAGTCACCAACTGTTGAGATAGGCAAAAGGAATCTAGACACGTAAGATTAGAGTTTTGGGAAGGTTGAATCACATCCTTAGATGATATCCTTCAAAAACAGTGCAGAAATCATTGCAAAATCTCATAACCAGATGTTTGACATTCAGTACCTCCTAGGCAAAGATTTTAATATTTTAAAATTGATAAATCAAATCAAAATAATAATATCATGAAGAACTTTAAAAAATAGGCTTGATTGGAAAAGATCTTCCTTCTAGAGATGTTTTTAAGGATATACTTATAAAGTTTCATATAAGGCATTAAAAAAGAAAAAAAAGCAGAGTGGGCACAGAATAAATGACACCACCTTTTAGATATAGAATATCATTACACACTTTCATTTTGCATTTATTTGAAAAGAAAAAAAGAGCCTAAAACTTAAAATAGAATCTACACCTATATTTTTCTTCCTGCCTTGCCTGGTTTTGTGACCTGCCTTGAAAAGTAAGCTCTCCACTGCTACAAAGATAGAAGAATAACACGATTTTGCTGCTATTTGCCTCTGACACCATCATTCACAAAACAGATTTTTTTTTTCTTTTTAAACTGAACATTTCACATAGTGAATTACATCCAAATAAAACCTTACTATGGAAGGTATTGCTATGCAATAGCATTCCAGTTCTGTGCATCCCCTTGTTATATGGAGCTCGCAGCAGTAACAATTTCTGGGAACGAAGGAAAAGGCAAAAATGGGGAAATATTGGTAAAGCTCAGGAAACGTGTGTGTGTGTGTCTGTATATCAACAAAAGATAATAATAATAATGAAATCATACACCGCACCAACATCGAGTTCTCTCTCAAATATGATCACCCATTCAGAGATTCCTTCTTTAAAAAAAGCTAAGAATATCAAGGTTAAGCAAAAGTTCAAATAAACATTTGTTCTCCTTACATATCTGCACTGTACAAGCAGTTTTACTGAATACACAATCATCTGAACAGTAATTTACTCAATAATCAAAGGATTGATGACTAAATATTCAATCTATAATCCCAAATTCTTTCTATTAACATATATAATTTTGAAAAGTAATTTTGAAAATGATGGCTTAATTCTGACCAGTAAATTTCTTATATTTTTTCAAAGAACAAGCACCTCTAATGATGTTATAGCTGCAGTCCCTTTAGTTCAAGGGATGCAGGTATCAGCATCTCTTTGTTTACTTGTTTCCCAAACAATCTTTTGCTCCAGGTGTCCTACTGTGCACTATTCTAGAAATTCTAACTTCTTAAAAACTCAGTATTTTTTTCCCAATTGCTGACCACTATCCTCTCATATAAGACAGGAAGGATGGTAGTGCAGACTAGATTCACATCCAAAAATGTGAATTGATAGATTCTGTGAAGGACTGTTGTTTTGTTCTTTTTATCAGGAGGAGAGAGTTATTTATTTACAGCATTATATTTTACAACATGCCTACTTGTGGGTTTACATATACTTTCCACATAGCTGTATATTGAAAGGACCCATAACTAATTAAAACCATTGATGCCCTACATCATCCCAGGGAGTGAAAGCCAAGGAAGTGACGCTAATATTATTATTTTCAGCGATAATGGATGCGAAGACTTATTTCCAAGTAAGTTGTAACACACTGGAAACTGAGGATGTTGTAAATTGCCATGTAACTGGCACATGTTTTACATCAGTAAAAGGATGATTGGATCAGCAGCTGAGTCCTCTCTTGGCCAATGAGTTTGCTTTGGGAGAAAAATCTGAGGAAAGCATCATTTTTGAGAGGATTTCAGCAAGAAAAGAGAAAGAGGGAGTTTTCCAATAGGAAGCAGAGAGAATTCAAGAATCTGAAATCGAAACAGGGGCAAGAACTAACGTTGCACAAAAAAATCTCAGTCTGATAAAAGAGTCTGGAAGAAGGACGCAGACTGGCTTGAAAAAAGAAAAAAAGAGTGGCTTGAAAAAGTGGCTGTAAAATTATTTTATGAAATTTTGTGTGTGAAGCATAAACATGTAGCCAATAAAAAAAGGACATGCTTATCCTGAAAGACTTGCATCCTCCATTTGGAAAGGCCTTTAATAAGCGACAAGTTGATTGGAACACCATGAAAAAGACCATGGGGACAGTGCTTCTGCTTCTTCCTGTTGAGGAGTTCTCAAAGCCCTGGAGGCGCTTTCTTGTCAAGGTATTTCTGCTTTCTGATCTAACAAAGATAACGTTGTCACCTATCCTGTTTGACAACGATGAAAAGGACAGCTGCCATATTATCATCAGTACACTTTTCCTTAGTCTTAGAGGAATTACCTCCCTTTCCCAGACCTGGGAAGAAATAGGTGCTTGGATAAAAGTAATTCAGTTAAAGTTCAGTCTGTTGTAAAGAGATCAAGCCTATTGTCAAAAGGAAATACCTAAGACACTGTAACTGCTCTCTTACCTACAGACTTACAGATCTGTCTGTCGTCATGTGGAGATGAAGCACTTAGGGACACGGTTTGACAGGCAAGGTATTGAAGGGCTTACATTTGACCTTGATGATCTTGAAGGCCTTCTCCAACCAGAATGATTCTGTGGTAACTATTCATAATCTCCAAAACTCAGCAGACATGTCTGTACTCATGGAGTCCTAGCGAGCCAAATGGACAAGGGCAAACTATCAACATATCTAGCTTCATCCAAGAGCATTCTTCCCTTCCCATTGGATGGATCTTTTTACTCACCTTTTTCTTAGTTTTAAGTA
>JAVCKT010016493.1:4873-16514 GCA_032273925.1 Rhynchotus rufescens
GTTTAAACTCCCATAGATAACAAAACCTCTAGAGAGCTTGTATTGTCCATAGAATTGTAATCAAACTGTAAAATATATGTATCTCCAGCAAGCAGATTTAATAATGCTATTTCATTTTTCAGCTCACAATAAAAAAGCACAAAGAAATAGAAGAAGAAGCAGTTCTAAAACAAGAGCACAGCAAGTTTGCCCCTGAAGACAGTTTACTGAAGGGGCAAAGAGTGATTTTCTTGTTTCTCTCTTTAGAAGAAGAGAATTTATATTGTTCCTAAGAAACCATTGATTATCAAAAGAGCTGCTGAAACCCGGGCACCTTGGCCTGGCTTCTAGGACCTCTGTTATGAGTTTTTGAACCAATGACAATTTGACAAAATGTGCAGATAGCCACTCAATGGAGCACGGACTTGCTCCTTCACTTGTGATGATTCTGAGGCTCTTGCTGAGGCTGCAGTCTAGAATACCAGAAATGGAAATAACAATACATAGAGCTATTTTTGTAGTGTCTCAATCAGTCTCTATGGCAACATTTTTTAGCCTATTTAGATTGCTTTTTAAAGTGTTCTCTCTCCTTTCTTGCATTATTCTGTTGGGTAACAGATACTGAAAAAAAAGATAAAACATAATGTCCACATAGAAACATCTAAGATGTTTTAAAGTTTGGGAGAGTAGGTGGTTGGTGGCTTTATATTTGACCCTTCCATTTTTTAAAGATATTCTTCTAAAGTTCTTCTCTTTTCTTTGAGAAAAAAAAAAAGATACTAAAATTGAAAAAGAGATTCAACTTGAAATGTGATTTCCAAAATATGGATAAATACATAACTTTACCTCTGTGAGTCTGAATGATTTATGAGTGTGTGTCATTATTACACTTATACAGCTTGGGGAGGGAAGTGCAGACAGGAAAAAATAATTTATTGGAGGTCATTCAGACAGCTAACAGCTAACAGTACCTGGCTTAAGTGGTTTCTAATACTACATTTTACACTTAAGTTCTCCTTATTTGGAAGGTTTACATTAAGTCAATTTAGATTCAACATATTTGCCTCATTCTTCTCCTACCAGATTAAAAAAAAAGGAAAAAAACCCAAAAATACACAAATACGGAAAACTAAAATACTAAACACTGAAACTAACCAGTGAAAATACCATTAAATACAGAGAAAAAAAGAAAAAAGAATTTTTACAGAAGTAGAGGATTTTGTTTTTATAAAGTTTTGTTTGATTATATTAAATCAAGATATTTCATTTAAAAAAAATATATGAAACATATATGTTCTTTGTTCATGGGGAAAAAAAGCAAAAAGATCAAAGGGTGATGACTAAAATGAAGCAGGTTCAGTATTTGTGGACAACATGGAAGTGAAAGCAGCCAGGGCTGTTTTGGGAACTGTCTGCACACAAGATTTTTGTTGAGGACCTTGGCCCTTTGTGTCAAAGCACCAAGAGGGTTTGCAAATTGTGGTTCACAAACGTGCAGATGTAAGGGACTTTTTTCATGCAGACAGAATTCTTGTCCCTCATGATTTGACCTGCTTTTTAAAATGACCTGGTACAATTTTGTTACCTATCAGCCTGAGAACATAAGAACAATGGTACTGGATCACCTTGGCAATCTCTCTTTTCACTCTGTGCTCACAATATTAGCCAGACGTGTCAGGAAGACAATAGGAATAGGGAATGAGCAGAGTGATCCTGTCTCTGATACATCTATCTGACTTTCAGCGGTCACCACTTAAGGATTTTCTAAATGAGAGACTGCATCCAAACATCCAGGAGACAGCCTAGTCAGTAATGCATTTAAAAACTCATTTATACCTTTGGCTACCTCCAAAACCTGAAGCCGCGAGTTCCACCTTTCAGTTCTGTGATATATCAAAGACATAAACATAAAATAATAAGCTATACAACCTAAGCACTCAGCCTAATCTAAGTCCTAACACTTAAAAATGTTATTTGAATGCACATCATAACATTATTTGTTTCCTGATCATCTTTACACAGTCCCTTGCAATAACTAGGAGTAAATTAAAAAATAAAAATAAAACAGCACGGATGAGTGATTCATGTGCATCCAAGAGTCAAAAAAAATTACAAATGATCTGCTACATCCTGTTGTCTGTTATGGTTCATGCAAAAATTAGAGGACTATTACGTAAGTCCAAGTGTCATCATTTCAGCTTTGTCAGAATGTGATTATACTGTTAAGGGGCAGCAGTTCTGTTACAAATACTATAAGCTTTTTGATTTCTTTACCTGAAAACTTAGTATTTGAGGATTTGTGATTTAAAATAAAAAAGGCAAAAAAGGAAGTTTTGAATTGTGTTTGCTGATAATTTAGTGAGATCAGCTGGGTATTTAGAATGAATGTTCTCAGCAGAAAAGTTCAAAAAATCCATTAACAGCATCAACCAATGCTACTGTGCCACATATAGATAGCAAGCCATCATACAGCTGGCCATCTAAATGTAAAATAGAATTGTCAAAGTATTCTTAAAATTTGTGTTTAGTGGCTAAAAATAGTGAGGTTAATTACAGGAGAGGGAGAGAGACAGAGAGGAAAAAAAGCTGCAAAACGTCAGCCTCCTCCAGCAGAATTTGACTCAGTTGTGGTTCAGAAATAATTAGCAACAAGCACTTACCATAAAGCCGTCACAGTGTTACCACCTTGAAGAATGGAAAGTAATTTATCTTTAGAAAGTGGGTGCCTAACATGGATTTAGAAGGTAATATTAATGAGAGAAAGAATCAGGAAACAGCAGCATATTTAAAGCTAACCAGAGCTAAAATCAATGACAAGAGGTAGGCAAAAGCACATGAGTAATTTATTAAGGAGCAATGGGTTTGCGTAAGGAGTCCTTATTCTGATATGTGGGGTGAAGATAAATTAGATGTTTTGTAAACCGAGCAGTTCCGTGGGCCATTTGAGTAATTTATAAAACAAGCCTTCAGGAAATGCATTTGCTCTTTCCCTGCACGGCTTTCCTTGCTGTGCATACCCACAAAGCTATCCTAAATCTCTTTTTGGAAAAGACGCTGTTAGAATTAAACTTCTGTCGAGACATCACCCTGAGTGATTACATTATGAGCAGTCCTGTTTATCGAGTGTGCCAGAGCACTTGGCTCTGTGCAAACACAGGGGGAGAGAGCAGTCGCAGTCAGGCACCGAGCAGATATAATTCAAAGCGCCAATCTCAAGGCAATAAAGATACAGTTTTATTTAAGACCACTCTGCCTTTGGTCACTTATATATTCATTCCTATGAAGGTCTCATACACTTTGTTAGGGAATAAAAATCCAATGTCCTTACTAAGCATTAATCTCTTCCCCATGCATTTGCAAGTGGCCGCGGTTCTGTTCTGTACAGATCGCCCACATAAATAATCTTGATAAATAAGGGTATCTCAGGCCATCTTTTTTAATATGAAGAATACATGCGTGCAAGAATAAAGTTCATGTTAGACAACTGTTCATAATAGAGGCTTTACACACTGTATGCCTTCTCTTGTTGCTGCTTAAATGTCCACTGTTCAGAAATAGATATGACCTTCTTCAAAAGGACCATGAAGCACTTCTGGTCCCCTCTTCTCCCAGGAATAGCAAACTTTGAGACACTGTGACTTTTCCTGCATCTTCAAGGGGAAATTCTTCAAATTCCTTGTCAGGCATAATCTAAGAGCATAGTTAAAGCCCACCTGGAGAAAGCTGTCACGTTGCTAGGCACTCACTTTCTCCGCAGTTTATCTTGCTGAAATCTCTCTGCATGCTGTCCAATGTCTTTCCACAAAATATTTCCTCCCTCATTTGGAAGCCCTTTTTTTCTCCAGCGGGAGGTCCATGTTCTTAGACTCCCTGGGCGTTAAGCAAAAGTGAAAACTGTAGATAAGGGCCCGTGTAGAGAGCTTCTGGCTCCTAACAAGACTCCTTATAGTGTTTCCTGTAGGAAGTATGTAGTTATTTGCAGGCGAAAAGATCATGTATATTTACAAGGAAAAGAACCCAGTGCTCCCTGGTATCTATGAGGGATCAGTGCAATTCAAATGATAATGATATCCCAGCTCCTCCTCCAGGCTGCCTAAATGGGAATGAATCTACCTTACTTTACATCCTAATTACGGTCTACATCAGCCAACCCTTTTCTGTGCCTCCATGGGGAGAAGTAGAGGGAGGGCAGAATATAACCAAGAAGGCTAAGACCAGAAGAAAGACTGCTGTTCTCTTTACTCCCAAAATCTGCCTCGAAGCAGCACAACTGGATTCTTAGAGTTATATTCCTCCTGCTTCCTCTTACCACTCTGCAAAACCATCTTATTCTTTACTTCTTTAAAACATGCAGGTTGTTATATTGCCCCTCTTTAAGAATAGCTGCACGCAAGTGGTTATACTGTTACTCTTTCATAGTAACAACTTACAGATTCCATAATCATGCTTTTAAACCATTGTGAAAGGTTCCACATGGCTTCATCATAAATATTTTGGGCTTTGTCATAGGCTTTGTACCAGGCAAGCCTAACAAAGAGAACTGAATGAATGGAATTCATTGCAGAATTTGTTCCTGCTGGGAGACGATACAAAAGTATAAGCAGCATCAGAGGCTTCAGCTTTTATGAAAAAAAAAAAAAAAACACATCATTTTGTGTTCTTGCACAAACTGTGATGGAAGCTAATGTCAGAATATTAGCTGAGCAAGGAAGACAATATTTTCTACCTATTGTCCTGTCCCATTCTTAGTCTATCTTCCATGTGGTCGTAACCTCTTAGTTTCTCTGACTGGACACTATTGCATTTTTCTTTCAGCTTTGGCAAGTATCTAAGCAGTGTATAATCGCAGTAAGCAGAGCATACAATGACCAGACTGGAGGTCACAGACACAGGGAACTCTGAGGAGGAGCTGTGCTCTGTGTCTTCCTCGGTGCACACAAGAAGCCCTTGCTGTGGATCGTGCTTCTGAGTCAAAAATCACTGTGATTCCACTAATATCATTAGCTATCCAAAGTTCCTTAATGTTTTCCCCCTCCTGTATTTACAGGGAGATTTCTTTAGCTATGTTTTCCATATTATAGAGCCATCTATTAGGAAGTTCCTACTTCCAGCTGAAATTTTATCCTGTAGACCATTTCATCACTATTACAGAGATCACTCAGTAAACTTAATGAAGAAAGATATGGATGGCCTCTGAAACCACCCATACCTAATGCATTAAAAGCATTACAAATTAGTACCATGATCTTACGAGGTGATCTTACAATTCGTGATGCTTTTGCATGACAGATTTGCACTGATTGTTCTGTGCACAAACTGGGGCACAGCCTATTGCCCTGATTGCAGACTCCGTTCATCCCTCACTACACCTTCCTTCTCAGATAAAAAGGTTAAAGTAATTTCACAGAGAGACTTATAACAAACTCCACCTCTTCTGCTTACTGAAAATATTGCTTTGAAAAGAATGCACAAGCCATCCAAGCCTCTCTATTTCCATGTGCTTCTCAAATGTGGCAACATGTACTCTCATGCTTATGCCACAGGGAAAGACTGCATAGTTCTGAAATAAAAGCAAGATTTCAATTCAATGAGACAACAAGAAAAAAATGTTAATCCATATATGTACATACACACATGTATCCTATTTACACCTTTTTGATCCTTTTACTTCTCTTTTTTAAAAATGTGTGTGCGTGTGTCTGTGTACATTAAATTCAGTCTGCTTAATGCAAATGCCTCTGTTCTCCTTACACTCTTCCCAAGGAAACATGCACTCTACTTCAATACTGTATTAGCTCCCTTAAAGCCAAAACGTGTTATACTGGATAGAAGAACTAAGCCTAAATACTCCAGCTGCTTCTGTGGGTGGCATGGTCCCAGGCACTGCCTTGAAGTCGCTCATGATCCCCCGGCACAATTTTGTCCTGCACTAGCTGGTCTCATGATGAATGAATTCTTTTTAACCCATTTGGTATGCTAGTACAGATAGATGTTGCCATAAAGTATTTTTTAAAAATGTACATTATTGATTAAAGACGTGCAATTTTTAAAAAATAAATTGAAATTCTCTGACCTGAAAAGACTTTGGCTAACCACAGTAATACTTTTATTTTACAATACTTTTACAATACTGAACAATTGTGATCAATTAAGTTATATTTTAATCATATGTCATGGTACATGACGTATTGCAAAGTTGTTGCTTCAACAGTTTCAGTCAATAGCAAAAAGAGATAGGACTCTTAGAGTTGTCAGGAGAAGTAATATTTGTGGAGACCCAGACAAGAAGATGGACTGTTTTCCTGTGTCAGGGTTATAATCATCACAGTCAGACTAAGTGGAAGGAAACTGTAGGCTTTGTTGTTGAACTTCTCTTTCTAGTTATCATTTTGATTGCTGTGGAAACTCCCTAAAATTACAGCAATTTTATTGTTAGTAAATGAGATCAAAATTGAAAATAGAGCAAGCAGATGATCCCATTTAAACTGAAAGAGGAGAGATGCTCAAGTGACAATCACATTTTTCTGAAAGAAAAAAAAAGACTTTATGTTTGACGAGAAAGATACATTCAGCTTTTTACTAGCATGGAGGAGCAACATGATGCATTATTCTCTGTCTACACAACTGGGACTTTTCCTAAAGATATTTGCATCAGGCGATCAGTTTGCATTGACTGAACTTCTATAAGAATGAAAGTTGCACATATTAGACTACCTTGTCACATCAATATCCATTCTGTTACTCTTATATGTTATACCACTTTAGCCGGAGAAGACATGACTGAGAGGGGATCTTGTCAGTATACACGAATACCTTAAAGGAGAGTGACAAAAGGATGGGGGCAAACTATTTTCAGCGGTGCACAGTGACAGGACAAGAGGCAATGGCCACAAACTGAAACACAAGAAGTTCTGCCTGAAGGAAAAACTTTTTAACTGTGAGGTGAACTTCTTAACTTCTTAACTTGAAGAAGTTGACTAGAAAGATCATGGAGTCCTCTTCTCTGGAGATATTTAAAACTTTACTGGTCATACCCTGTGCAATGTGCTTTAGGTGAACCTGCTTGAGCAGTGGGTTTGGATTAGATGATCTCCAGAGGTCCTTCCAGCTTCAACCATTCTGTGATTCTGTGATTTCTTCAAGGAAGATCCGTCAGTTACTGCATTCGGTATCTACCAGATAACCTTTTTCTCAGAACTCCATAGGAAATGCCACCTATGAACTGCGCTTTGAACTCTTTTCTCTAGCTGCAGCCATTCCTGACTCAAGTGTGTAACCCTTTGCTTAGCTCAGCTCAGCTCCTTTATTATCAGTACTGACTCACTGCCCCTAGCTACCACACAAACCCTCTCAATGAACTTTTAAATAAATTAAGATAGGAAGTCTCAGGACCTTTGGAACGCTCTTCAGCACTGTTTACTCATAACTGCAGTTGACTGTTGGCTCTTGTGTCCTTCATTCTTCTTCAAATAGGAGCAGCCATTAGTGTGATAAACCAACCAAATACTTCTATTTGCATCATACCAGAGAATCTGGGAATCTTTCTGTAATAAATTGAATGAATGTACAACATGTGGCTAGTATGTTATATCTGAACAGCTTTTGTTTCATTGCTAAGGTAGTTGTCTCATTATTATATCTCTTCAAACCTGCTAAGAGCATAATCTTAATTTATAAGAGCATGCTGCATATTACACATTTTAAAATAAAACTGGCCTGGAATTTTCAGTCTAAAACACACAAAAAAATAAAAATAATAAGGAAAAAAATGCCTTGGATGCCCAAATGAATGCTGTTTATCATTTATCCAAAATCTCCACCTTAATCTGCATATTTGGCAAATAAATAGAATTGTTTCTGACAGCCCGGCAGAACCACTCTGACAGTCAGCCTACGTTCTCTTTTTTTCTTATGAGTCACAGCCAGTTACAGAAATTCTTCAAGCTAAATTACACTTTCATCAATATCTATACAGTCCCTTTTGTTCAGACTGCACCCTCAGTTCTGCTCTTATAAAATCATTAACCTCAGTGATGTGCAACAATATAAGACCTTTGCTTGCTTTCCAGAGACCAGATTGATTTTGCTTGTCCATCAAAACAAATCTATATTTTATCAAAAAGAAAAAAAAAAAGATCTTTCTTTTGATAAGTGCAAAACCTAAACAAAAAAAATCCTGTTTTTTAAAATGATTTTTCAGGGCAGTATCACCTTCAAGTTATTTTTCTCATTCCTTGGTAACTGAGAAAGGAGGACTGTTTTTTATAAAAAAAAAAAAAAAAAAATTACTAGTGATTTCCACTTTTGTTCTTGAACCAAGAGTCACAATTGGTTTTCCAGAAAAGAAAAAAGAAAAAAAAAGAAAGTGTTTTCTGACATAGTGAAATATCACCGTTGCAACACAGTGATAGCATTATGAGATTCATCAGACTGCAAGATATTGAAAAACTTGTATTTAAGTTCATTTCATGCTTCCAAGTTTCAAAGGGCACCTGAAATCCTGCTTTTCTGAACTTCATAAGCTTTCCAACACATTTGTATGAGGACATAGCTAAAATACTATGCTACATTCTCCTAGTAGAGCTGATGTTTATCTTATTTAAAGTATTTAACACTAAAGGCAGCAGAATAAGTTCATGAGGTGAAGGAAGCCATATTCACTTAGGAATGAAATCATTCATCCAACACTTCGTAAGCATTTAAAAGACATAGGATTAAGGGTCAAGGTCACAAGTGTTTGCTCATGCACCTTCCATCCCTAATTCTCTACATGCGAGATCCAATCGAAAGGCTGATTAAATTAATGGGAGTCTTTTCACTGAGTTTTGAATTAATCCTCTAAACAGTTAAGGGATCATAATCCTTTTTTTCCTGCCTGGTAGTCCAAGAAAATATACACATTCAAAGGACAAAGTCAAGAAGGGAGAGCTTCACTTGCAAGGTACTGTAATCGAAGAAATGCAATTGCCTGTGAGTAACCTGTTCTGTGATACAGCTTGTGATGAGCTCATTCACTTGAGTAAAAACTAGCAGTAACAGTCCAAACCAGCAGGAAAGCTAAAACGAGTGAGCACAAGGAACCTGTATGAAAACTGACTTCCAACTGGCTTTCAATTTACTCTAGGCAAGGTACCAAGAAAGCAATTCTGAGTAACACCTTACAAATCTGAGTATAGCAGTGATGGTCTCCAGAGCACGCCACAAACAACACAGAATGGATTTTTCTGTCTCAAGTTAGATATATCTCAGCATATTATGAATTACTGAACTGGACCTCCTGCCTGTGTCTGAACTAGCAACTAAAATGGGTCACAAATAGCCCTACAGCCCCGAAGTCGCCTTGCACAACATGGCTTGCATCTCTTGAGCTAAATCCTCACAAGGCAGGTGGAGAGTTGCACACAGAAGGACCACTAGATGTGGATCCTGGTCCAGCCTCTGCTTCAGCCTGTGCTCAGGTCAGGTCTGGGAGAGCACTGTCTCACCCAGGTCATAACTGTGCTGAGGAACACACTACTATTTTATAACCTTCCAATGCAAAGGCCAAATTTTGGGCATTTATTTGCACAAACATGGATTCTGCAGTAAGACAGAGCAAGGAACTTTTTTTTCCTGATGCAGCAACTCTCAGAAATACTTTTATATTCCCAAAATATCCAACTCTCCTTTCACATCCAGTTAATGGAATGTTTTTGTACCATGAACCATTACCATTTTGAGGCCTGGAGGAGAATAATGGCTAGGATAGGAATTAATTTGGATAACAAGCAGGAGTTCTTTTCAGAAATAACTGTGAGATGCCAAAGGACTGCTATATGGTATCAAATTAAAATGCAGGTTATCAATATGAGTGACAGAGGTAACAACTACCAAAGCAGAACTTCAAAGGAAAATAACTGTAAAGGATCCACATAGTTTTGGAGTCTGAGAGTGATCAGCAATACAGATGTATTGCTGGACTCTACACCTGAGGAAAAAGTGGGAGACTGATCTTTATTATTCTGGGATAAGGTATGAATGAAGAAGGTAAAAGCTTTATTTGAAGAGAAGCAACCTAAAAAAAAGCTGAAAATATTATACTGTACCCTGAGACCTGGCACATATAATGCCCCTTAAGTTTAGCCGCCGTGATGATAATTAACACACAGTGCAGGACAAAAGTAAAAACCTGATACAGAAAACGTCTTCCTTCCTATGGCACTGTGATGTTGTAGGTGATATAGACATCCTCTGTGAGAGGAGTCACAAACTGTTCTAAAGGAACAGCAGAAACAACTACAACATTCACAGTCAGCTTTTAAGCCTCATGTGCACACCAAGAAAGTCAAAGGCATCTCATTTGTTGTGAACAAACAATGGTTGAGAAAAATTGAGTGTGTTCTTTATTATCACTCATTATTTTTGTAGTGGAACATCATAGCACCTACTGCTGTAGTCCAAAAATTATTAATTGCTACAAAAACACAGTTACCACACACGTTGTCTAGCACAATGTGTGGGGTACGGCAACAGTAAGTATGTGTATCTCTTCATGTAAAACAGTATTGATGTGAAATGCTGATTATCTTAGGGTATCATGTGTAGAAAACAAACACACTGTAATCAAGTTAAAACACTTGAGCTTTCTTCGCTAAAGGCCATGGGAGAAGGTTTTTTAGAAGATCTAGAAGTTTACCTGTAAGTTAATTGAACTTAAAAGTTCCATATCATTTGATATAAAATATGAATACTAGATTAATTTAGATTTCCTGATGTGTTTGCTGATGTTAGAAATATTCTGATGATATTCTGCTGATGTTAGAAATAGTACCATCAAGTGGCTTTATGATGCCCGTAATATTAATGATCCTGCAAGAGAAACCTGAGAGTCTGCAGCTATAATTTCTCAGGAATTTACAATTGTAACGGTTTGAAATATTTTAGAGAAGGTAGACCTCTTTACCATTTTATTTTTGTCATTGAAGTTCTCTCCCTCTTCCAAAAAAGACCACCTATGATATGTAAATCTTTACATGCCTGTCCCTCAGCCTCTGAAATGTTGTCCATTGTTTCCATTGTGTCCATTGATGTCCATTGAGAGGCATATTACTCTAGAAATTCCGTAATATTCAAGTATTATCTGTTCAGTACCCTGAGTCTCAGTACCTTGGCAGTGTCTGCCATTGCTGAGACAAAGGTGCTCTCTTGTGTAAATCGGTAAAGTTCATGTCTTTGATTGAAAATAAGGGAAAAGATAAACTGTTTTATTCCTGTTTCATAGTTGAGAATGTGAGAGTCACAAAAAGCTAATAACTGAATACAGACATTAACGCAGAATTGTATTTCTGTTCTTTGACACATTCTTTCTTTGTTCTTTGTTTTGCTTATTCTTTGTTTTGTTTGTTCTTTGTTATATTCTTTCTGTGCTCTTTCTTTGTATGTTCTGTCCATGGGCAGGACTTGATAAGAACAAATTTAGCACCCATTTAATTTATTTCCTTGCCCTTATCTATTCACAGCTAAATCAAGGTTAAGGTTTTTTGTTTTTTTTGTTTTCTTTCTTTCCTTCCTTCCTTCTTTTTCTTTTTTTCTCTTTCTCTTTCTCTTTATCTCTTTCTATTTTTCTCTTTCTCTTTCTCTTTATCTTTCTATTTTTAATCTTGAAGAAGTTTTATTATTTACA
>JAVCKT010016494.1:0-21318 GCA_032273925.1 Rhynchotus rufescens
GGCAATAAACATATCTCGCTTACTTGGGTCTCTCTCTGCCTTCGTCCGTCCAAGGTACGAGGGACGTACCTAACATTGCTGCCTCCCCACCTCGGAGCCCAGAAGCCAGGAAGCGCAGGTGAAACAGCACAAGTGAACTGTGCGGAATGAAGCATCATTTTTAGATGTGCTTTGACACTTATGCATACATAGAAATTAACTGTTTTGAAAAATCCTCTCCTAATTCTCTTAAGCTTTCTCATCGCAGAGTGAGACATCACTCACGGACACAGTTGGACCTGTACTACCAATCAGGAATGTTTTTGCTAAGATCCTCCTGTCCAATCTCCTGCAAACAGCATCATCTCTGATCCCTCCTGCTCCTCCTCCTCTCAATACATTGCCATGATTACTCTTAATGCCTGGCCAATGCATTACCCAGGTTTCCGAAATGAGAGAGGAGGGAGGGATTCCCCCTGAGCCATTGCCTGAAAGTTCATTTCGGAATCAAATTTCCAAGTAAAGACCTTGGGTCACTGCTTCCCAGGCAGGTGGTCAGTCTCCTCCGCTGTCACGCCGGGGACAGTCACCCACATCCAGTGCTCCAGAGGCCACTGAGGTGAGGTTATTAACGGAACCGGCGGTCACCGATGGCTCAGATTAGCAGTCTAGACTGCTAGCTACTGTGAGTGACAGGCAGGGCCCCGACTGCCTGCCGGGCACCGGGCCCTGGCACAGAGTGCAGGAGCCTCGGGAGTCACCCCGTGCTAATCGCCAGGGAGAGAAAGTCAGAGCGCCCAAGTCCTCCTCAGATGCTCCTTCCTGAGAGCCCCGCCAGACACTTAAAGCACTGGCCCTGTCCTGCTTCCCAGTGACTGCAAGATTGCCAGCAGCCAAGCCATGAGGAAGAATGACCAGTGAGGGCTTGCTGTCTTACAGAGGCCGCCTTCGTGTTTTACCTTCCTTCTGTTCAAAGAGAAAACAAATGCAACAGGAGACAAGTGCATTTCATGGTTTTTAATAATTCCGTGCTATGGTTTAACCACAGCATATTAAGAACAAGCATAAAATCTGTATTTAAAACTAACAACAGCACTTAGAGCAACATCTTTCTTTAAAAGTATTGCAGTAACAGACCTTAGGTCTAAAAACTAGGACATCACCATTTGCTCAATTAAAAGAGTCAGATACACAACAGTTGAAATCTTTTCCTGTATATAACTTGGGGTTACAGTGGAAAATAAGCAACAAATTAATTGTGTTAAACGGAAAATAAAAAATTCTTTTTAAAGCAAGCCAGGTTTGTCATAGCTTCATATGAACAGCTAATGAGAAATTCCAATACAGTCATAAAAAGGCTTATTATTTGAATAGATTTGTTTTTACAATAATAAAATTAAAAAGAAAGATTAAATATTCTTGATAGTGCTGTACATATTTCAGAATAACTTGAAACAAAATGGACAAAAAATAAGAGACATACTGAAAATGTGATATTGAAAAACACGATGTTGGAAATACAAAAAAAAAAGTCATACAGCAAAAAGCATTTTACACTGTAAAATAATAAGCAATAAACAACAAAGAAAGGGTCTGCACTCTGAAAACTGGCATTTGATGGTAAATTTTAAGTGTAATGGCCCGACTGATGTACGTGCCATCAAGAAATGCTCTGAGCACAGCAGCACTGGGCAGTGGATGGCTATACAGAGATCAAATCCCAACAACGCTTGCGTTGCCTTTGCACTGTAAGTAGAAAAAGAGTGTTAAAGAAAGAATATTAAGGTGAGTGCTCTTATCTTATTCTCACTGTCCAGTTCTACGATGCCTGAGGCTCTCCTAACTTCTGGGTTTACTTTTCTTGTCGTTTTGTTTTTGAATCACAGTTACCTGCTGTGCTTTGTGGTAAACGCAGAAGTGTGAGCGCCCAGCTTTGCTTAAGAGAGAATCTGCTCTTTCTACTGCAATTTCCAAGCAAGTTAGTGCCTTTCAAGGGAAACATCCTCATGTTTGGTCCACTTGGTATGCAAGCCTGGCTATTACAAATCATATCCTGACTGCTCCTGTGCAAGGTTCATCCTGGAAGGATTCATCCTAGGCAAGGCCTGGGGCTCTTTACTCTCCTTCCTGCTGCAGTGCAAGCAGGAACATGAACGTGGCCAGCAAGGCAGACTTTCCAAACAGCTACCCTGCGCCCTGACAAACAGTGAACAAGTTAACCAAGGATAGCCACAAGATGTGCACATTCAACTATGATACATGCTTACTGATAAAACAGTACAATATAGGGAGGGATGGATACAAGCTACCTGCGAGGGCTCGATGATGTGGAACTGGCCATAAAACTCATACATTTCTTTAAAAGAAACAAACGAAGGAAACAAAACTACCATGATCAACATTCAGATAGAGGATGCCTGTGAGGGCTGTTGAAAAGATATTTACAGATAAACATAGAGCTGAAGTTTCAGGTCAACAGAGAAGACACAGGAGGTTGCCAGAGGACCGTGCTCCAAGTCCTGCTCCTCGCAGGTTCGGACCAGATGGAAAGCCCCCTGAAGCCGGGGCAAATCCTGCCCTTGACTTCAGTGGGCCCTGGAAAAGGCCCCCTGAGTTTTAGCCTAGCGTTGAGCTAGTCATCAGAAAAAACAAGCAAAAGCGCCATCTCAGCCACATCCCGACATGTCGCTACGGTGCATCTGCGGTTAAAGCCTGATGCGTATGAAAAAGCTACATATAGACAAGAGTGTCTGTGAACGATTAGTCAGCATCCATGTGAGAGAGGGTCCTTCTGCCTGGGACTGATAAAACTTTCATACCACCTACTGTCCCGGGATAGTTAGAACAAACAGGTTAGAAAAATAAGTACAGTATCTGCAATTCTCTAAACTAGAACTTCATGCTTCGTTTTCCTGAGGTATTTGCTTTCCCGAACAAACCGTGCGGCCAGCGGGTGTGTGGAGACAAGGCCAAGGGGATCAAAGGGTCCCGCTGGGCCTGGGCGCGCTGGGCCACTTCTGTGATCCTGTCCTAACCTTAGCTGGGCCGGGATCCTGTCCTAACCTTGGTCCGCAGCTGCCGGCCCAAAGCAGAGGCGAGGAGAGTGGGCACTTGGGCAAGGAGAGCTGTGCTTGGGCCTGCGCTCAGGCCTGCGCTCGGGCCTGTGCTTGGGCTGGCGCTTGGGCCTGAGCTCAGGCCTGCGCTCGGGCCTGCACTTGGGCCTGTGCTCACCTCACTGGGCCCTCGTCTTCCCTCATGCCTGGTGGCTGCCCGGCCCCTCAGGGACTCCCCCCTGCCGGCCATGTCCCAGGGACAACCAGGAACCGTTGGATTGCGGACCCCAACAGAGCAGGCAGGAAACATGGGGTGGGTGCTTGTACAAAACTCTTGGGGGCCATTTGGCGTTTTGCGGACAGGGTTTGGGTCAGTTCCCACTTGTCTGAGCTTCACTTCAAACCTAGGCTGTGGACAAAGAGGTCAGAATGGGTTTCACCCATTTACATGTTCAAATTAAAAGGAAAAAAAAAAAAAAAGTAATTCAGGATAAGAAAAAATAATGGAAAAAATAATGCATCTGCTGGAGAAGTAGTACCTAATACCAGTCCAACTCAGCAAGAGTGAGGAAACAACCCATAAAAGAAACATCTAGTCGCAAGGTTAAAGCTGTGGAGGTTTTGTTTGTTTTGCTTTGCTTTGTTTTCCTTTTTCTTAAAGTGACACATTACAAAAAAAAAAAAAAAAAAAGAACAAATCTTGACAGCAAAGATGAATCAAACAACCACTTGCTATACACAGGCTAGTCAAAAAGGATTTGTTCAAACTTTTTTCCCTTATGATATTATATTGATATTTAATAGGAAAATAAAATACATAGACTTTTTGTCATTTGTATGCATTCATTTGCAAATTTTCTTACAAAAAAGGACCAAGCACAGAAGTTGGCATTCACAAAGTCTATGCCGTTTTTGTGTTAAAATTGGTATCATCTATACATTATCTTACAGTATTAACAACATCTATTTGTTTTTGTATGCTTGTTTGTTCTACCCATTGGGTAGGATATGTGCATAATATATTCAAGTTATACACAGCACCATACAAAGAAAAGAAAAAAAGAAAAATAACAGAAAAAGAGACAGACGACTGAAAGAAGCACCATTTTAAGTGAGGCACAATGAAGGTGGGAGCGAAAGGCCTGGCTCGGAGCGCGGCGCAGTGGGCGAGAGCCTTCCCGCCGCGCTCCGCACTGGGCCCTGCAGAGTGCGAGGGGATCCCTATCTGCTCAGACCTGAACATGAGGCACCTTAGTTGCTTACAAGCTACTGGCATGCAAACCTCTTAGAAATCATATACCTAACAACACATATAAATCTAGTTCATTAATAACCCTAGCACAGCAGACGGACGAGCACAAACCAAGGAGGGAAAGAAGGAATTAAAAGAAGACCGCTTTGTCACCCACGAGATCCTACACATACCACACTGCTTCAGAAAGCTCACATACCAAACCATTGAAAACAGCAGCAGCAGCAGCAATATAGCGAAGAGATGACAGCATCATCTCGGGCAGTAAATCACATGGAGGCGGCTGTCGGAGGGGAGGAGGGAAGCATCTATGCTATATGGGTTAGTTTTTCTCTTTCCCATTAAACCAACACAAAAAAAAAAAAAAAGGAATGCTCTTTCAGCATTCAAGTGCTACTAGCAATAGATGAGTTGCTTTTGTTTGGTCGAAAAATGGAACGAAGACTAGAGTGAGGCAGAAGTAAAAGCCAGGAGAGTTTGCAGCACGCTTCAATACAAAGCTTCAATACAAAGCTGTGCTTGCTTTTCTTTTTGAAAGCAGAAGAAACAAGGTGAGTGGTTCCAAAAAAAATATATAAAATACACTTAATGTAAAAAAAGTGATTCTCAAGAAAACACCAGTGTTCTCCTCCATTTGTGTGTCACTGGTACTGGTGTGGTAAAGCACTTCACTGAAAGTAAGCCATCATCTACATCTAAAGAGCTTTTGAGGAAGAGGCAGTGGGAGCCCGATGTTGCCAACAGAGGCTAGAAAGCCTTGAGAGGTCTTGAACAACGCTGTAAGAGGGTCCCTTTGCAGGGATTTAAAATATTTTGGGTAGTTTTAGGACAGCAGTTACAATTGCACCGGTTGGCAAGCAGGCAACACAATAAGGGAAAAGACCAATACATGTAAATAAATTCTTTATAATGCCTTAAGCCTAACAAAAAATACGCAGAAGTTAAGCAAAGTCAATCTTCATGTGAACTCGCCAGTCAAGGGAATCACCGGTTCTTAGCATCCCCTAGGTTTGAAATAATGTCCTTCTGTGTGTGAAAAGCACATTTTCTTCCTATATGTCAGTACATGAGGTCTACGCTAGGGTTGTCCCAAAAGCACTGGATTTTTCAAAGCCCAGTCTAAAAGAGACCACCGTTAGATGGAAGATGCACTAGCACACCAGGTCACAGGTAAGAATTTGCACAGCCAGAAACTTCCTAACTGATAAAAACAGGGCATGACATCTGTAGGAGCAAAAGCCAAATCTTCCCAATACCTTCAGCTTCTGGACAAACTACCCGTCACTTTTCCAAGAGTCCAACATATAGCCACTTAGCATTTCTGGAAGGTGCTTATGGAATAGTACCTAAGACACAGATGATCAAGTGACAGGATCCAAGCACACATTTGCATGCTGGCATGTACATACATATATGTGCAGATGGACATGACTCAACAGAAATGGCCAGAGAGAGACTGGGGACAATCCGAAGTATCTAAATATTTTCAAATGTCCATCAAAGCCCATTGTTTATCCTTGGGAAAAGAAAAATTAAAAAATAGCAAAAAAACCCAAGTTTTGGAACACCTATTTCCACCAGCACTACTCACTCCTTTGCTGGTGAAGTTGGGTTAATAATCAATCCATGTTCCCCAAAACATTCAAAAATTCTTTACAAATCCTTAGTCAGCTCTAAGGTCCAATGTCTCCCTGCCTGGCAGGATCGGAGATGAGGGTTTCAGGCAGTGCGGCTCCAGAAAGCCCACGTGCCAGTTTCTTTAGCTGGACAGGGCCATGTCCCCTACTCCGAAGAAAGTGCTTCACATCAGGAACAATGAAATCTCACTCCCGGCTCTTCCCCAGAATCTATTCACAGAAGAAGAAATCTCAGTGGTGCCTCCTTGTTTAATGCAACATATGAAAAAAAAAGTTTGGGATATGAGAAGCAGCTTTCAGCTGCAACCAATTGGTGGGGGAGGTTGGGGCAGGCAATAAAAAGACAGTAAAATGAGTGCAATTTGAGCATGGGCATAGTGGATCCCACGGCTGCAGGGCCAGAAAATCTTCCTCCATAGCTATCAAGACTCTGTGCAAAGGGCATGTGTCTGACTGTTCATACTTGCAAGAAATAACAGATGTTTTAAGAAACTCACATCAGCTTGAAGCTTTATTAAGTGCTGTGTTCATCAATGACAAGACTAGGGGCAGGGTGAAGGAGTCCTTCCTAGCAAAACCATCCTAATCCACACAGGATACCCACCTGCATGCAGGTATCCTGTATGTGCTACCCACACTACGGAGGAGTGAACTTGCTCACTTAAATAGGACTAGATTTCCTAGCCCTTATTTGTTTCTTAAGAGAAGGTGCTTCCTATGCAAAGGGCCTAATTGCACAGCAGTGAGACAAATGCAACCGCAGTCATGCTGAAAGTACATCCAGGATTAGAGTTAAGTGCCAAGTGCCATTGGGAAAGCTTGAGGGAAAGCTTTTTTCCACAGCGACAGACCCTGCCTTTTCCAGCCCTGGGAAATTACAGGACAAGACATCGAAGAAGGGGCATATGTATGAGCAGGAGATGACCCATTTCAAGTAACTTCTGGAAAAAGGAGCTTTTGTGATAGGTAAAAGAGAGGTCATCAGGGGTTTTTTTGTTTGTTTGTTTGTTTAAGGTACATTTTAAGAAGATTTTTTTAGCTTTAAAATTGCTAAAATGGGGACTGCACTAGACTGAGTCTAGGGAAGTTGCATTACCAGGCAAAGATCAGGAATTCAGGCTAGCATGGTTCATTACATAGAAAACTCCACACGTTATCTAGCTTTTGCCCATGATACACCTAAAACAAAACACTGGTATGGAGCTATCAATCATATGATCACCTCTTTCACATTCAGAGAAATCTTCAGCGATTTACAAAACTGCATTTGCATGGCCCTGGAGCACAGTTTATTAATCTTTGAAATTGTAGTAAGGGAATTTGCTAGAAACACTTCATAAATTACCCAGTTTAAGAGAATACCAGTTTTTAAGCCTGTACAGATTGTTAGTGATGTCTATTTAATTTTTAATTTTCCTTCTTTTAGCTTTCTGTCCTTTTATTGAGCATGTTCTCTCTCAACAACAACAAAAAAAAAGTGGAAGAGAACACAATTTTTTGCAATGGTTCCAATCAAAGATCACTAATCTGATCTAACTAATCATGGTTAGAAAATACCATGTTTACCACCATAACAGTTGGCCCCATCTCTATGAATGGACTGCAAACTCCCTTGCAACAAGTAACAGAGGACTGTGCAGATGCAGTCATTATGTGGGCCAATACAGAAGTTTTTTTAAAATTTTTTTTAAACTTTTTAAAATAAACCTTTCCTACAAAACTGGTAAAATGGGTTAGTTTTTCCATGCAGCTTTTAACCCTCAGCCAAGGCAAATTAAGAGACAACTCTGCGCATGCCTCATATTCAACAAGGTCAATGGGCTGCGTGCGAATTCCCTGGCACGCAGAGGTTGCAAAGGGGCTGTCTTCAAAGCAAACACATTCCCAAGAGGTGACCCTGAAGCTAAGTTCAAGGCTCGTTCCTGTGAGATCTGTAGATGGGGAAAAAATCTGTATTCCACTGGCCCCATGCCCGGGCCTGGTCCAGGTGAGCGCTGCCAACACAACCAGTGAGTTCCAGTTGTTCTTCACCCCAAAGGCCTCCTGGCTGAATAATCCACATTTAGGCAACACATTTATCTGCATAGGCACACGCACTGTCTGACTACGGGCTCCCTTCCAAAGGACAGCAAAATCAATGAAGACCAAAAGGCAATATCTTGTGGGATTTTTTTTTTTTTGACTAAAGATTATGCTCAGAGGTTATCTGCAAAAATCCTGTTTGAAAATTTTTACTCCCAGGAACTAGAAATGACAGACAGGCAACTAGTCTTCCCCTAAACCCCTATCCTGTGGGTGTGAGTAGAAAAAAAGAGGAATCCAGTCATGCAGTCTCTAACCCCTCCCTCTGAACACTAAGTAAATTAAAGGGCAGCTTTATCCTGCACTGTGAGGGTGATTCCGACCGAGACACAACTACAGCGACAAATGGGGCCACGTATTCAGACCAATGGTTATTCAGATATTTTCTAAACTCAACCAGGACCAAATGAGCTTATGAAGGAAATGACCCACGCCGAGACCCACGGAACTTGCGCACATGCACGGGCACGCACCCACACACACCGTTTTGGCATTAAAACTCTGCATAGATCAAGGAGCGGTTGGGTGAGGAGGGCCGGGAGCGCAGGAGCCCCACGGGGACTGCCCTGCAGCACGCGCTAACCAAGCCTGCAAGCACGGAGAAGAGGAAAGATCTCGAACAGGAAAACCTCCCTCGCACCCACACATGCACCCACACACACATACATATTAGACACTATTCAAATTAAGACTTTAAAGGTTTTAAGTCCGTTTCTTGAAATGCATTTTAAGTGCAAGTTGTGCTTTTTCATGTGCTTGTGATGCCACTATCACCATTTTTCAACTGCCTTCCAGTGCTGCACTTGCTCCCACATAAAACTAGCCAAGGAAGAAATACCCCACCTGCCATTTTACAGGTGGGTAGAATCTTCCAACTACCTTTAAGACTACTGTGGCAAAATTAGGGCTTACGAACACTCAGTTAATATAATAGCAATCGTTACCCGCGGGCACCATCCTGCCGGCATCCATGGGCTGACATGCGTGGAGGAGGGTCGGTACGGGAGGGCCCACAGCAAAAGGCCAGTGTTTTGCTGTGACATTAACTGGTGCTCCCGAGTCCCCTGCAGGGATGTGCAGCATCCGCCGCATCCGCGGACTGCGGCCACCAAAGCCCATTCACTGCAACGCGACAGGTCTCCAGGGCTGAACAGAAGTATCTAAAAGACGAAATGGGGAGTGAAAAGCACAACAGTCTCTCGTATTTTAACAGCATTGCAGGGGAAAGAGAGCCCCACTTTGCATTTTTTAAACAATTTATTGCATAATGCCATGATATGTGACTAAGTACATTGCAGACTACAGTGAGGACAGAAACTTCTAAAACTTTAAGTACTGATGATACTGCATTATGAAAAGGAAAAGAATGGCAGCACTTAGGATCAATATAAATTAGCACATCTGGGATTTTGTTTTGCTTTTTATGAAACAAAGTCTAAACCGCATCATAGCTAAACTCTTAACGGATGGAAAATGCTGGGATTTCATATTTGTCTCCTTCCAGCCAAAAGTCTGCAAGACACTCCATTGATGCACTGTTATTTGAATGCAAATTATTGCAAAGACAAGTTAAATGTCCCTGTATTTCTTGATTTTTATTAGTCAAGAGATGTTAGACTAAATCCTGTCCCCTTGCTCTAGCAAACCCGGGGTTGGGGAGGGAGAAGAGGGAGTAACCTTCTCCGGATTACTTCTGGGCTCCATCATTAATCCACAGGTGAAAAGACAACATATAGAAGAACTTCACATAAAACAGTTCCCTCATATATATTTTTTTTAAAACATTAAGATAGTGCAACTTTTAAAAACACATTTATCACAACACAAATTAATTCCTTGCATTCATCTAAGTTCTCAACTTTTTATACCTTGGCACACAAAACAGGAATTTTGTCTCATATTAAAAAAATCCACACCATGGGAGAAAAAAAAAGCAAACTGGCCAATTCTTTCCCCACTTATCAGTAAAATCTTCTTCTTTTTCTTCTTCTTCTTCTTTCTGCCATTCAGTGAGTATAAAACAGGCTGTACAAGCCTCATTTCTGTGCTAAGTTTTTACTTTTTAGAATTAAATAATTGAAATAGTTTATTAAAAAAAAATAATATATCCCCCCCTCTTCCCTGCAACACTGCTTGTAGACAAACCGAATGGAAGTTTGTGTTTCTCTCTAGCTGTTTTGCATCATGCAATTCCCCTGAAAGGAATCAGAAACAAAGGCCTGGTTTGCGCAAGTTTGGTTTTACTAAGTTGTACCCCGTGAGACGCAACAACCCTGTGCACCAGAGTGGGGCGTCTTCCTCCGCCGCCCTCCTCGAATGTCTCTCGTCTTCAGTTCGAATGCGCCTGGCAGAGGAACTTAGACCAGGTTCCCTCCTTTCCTGTCTGGGCCTTTGCCGGGGACTGTTGTGCTCTCTGAATTGTTCTGCTGAAACTGAAGTCTGCTGCCCCTCTGCGAGGAGGGAGGCGCGTGGCTGTGCTGGTGATGGAAAAAGGAGGAGCCCGGGTAATGCCCCATGACCTCGCTGTACGTCGGGGGCGGCCCTTCCATCCTCCCGTTACTGCTGTAGGTGGTTGCACTGATGCCCGAATTGCTGCTCGGAGGGCAGGGGCCCCCGTTGTACATGGAAATGTCTATCAAGTCGCTATCAAAAATGGTCCGGTTGGGCGGCGCCCTCACGGACTCCCGGTTGAGCTCCATCTGCTGCTCGGGGTCCCGCAGCTGCAGCGTGCACGGGCCTTGGTACGGCGGAGGCTCCTCGCCGTCCGAGAGTGAGATGGTGGGAGGCAGGTCGATCTCATGCTGCATGTAGGGGTAGGTGGGCTGGAAGCGACTGAAACGGTCCCGCTGCATGAACGACGGGGCGCTGAACCTGTCCCTGGGCCGGGGGGCGTACATGATCTGAAACGGGAGGAGAGAAAGGGGCGCCTGAGCCACGCGCCGCGGCGCCCCTCGCCAGCAAGCGACGGGACGGCCTCTGCGGCGCCCAGCCTGGAGGCTGAATGCAGCAGATACCGGGCGCGCACGTGGGCTCATGTGCGTGTTGGCACGGAAAGGAAAGGCAGGAGCTCAGGGAGGCATCTAGCACAAGGCATTTGAGAACAGCCCCAAGGGGGAAGATGAAGACCCCACACAGCTCCTTCTGACATTATGAACACATGTAGAATGGAGAGGAAAAAAATGTGTCTGTGTACACAGCGAAACACTCCAGGCTGGTTTTCTCTGCAGCTTTGAAAATTAATTACTTTTATGAAAATGTCCCAGTGCTGAATTTCAGCTGCAGGCTGAATCTCCACCTCCTACTTGAAACTAATATAATACACGACATTACCGAAGAATTCAGATGGTCATTTTAGCACAGTTATAGAAAGGTCAAGCATATCTCACATCTTCGCTACCAGCTGTCCTCCCCCTTAGTTCTTAGTCAGAGCTCAGCCTCCAGTGGGGATCTAAAAGGCTTCTGCGTTGTGAGTTGACAAAAAAACCCATATCTCTGGCATATTTAAGCCCTGAAGAAGGGCAGGATTTGCCAGAAGAAGAGTTTGGGAGCTTCTGCTCAGTCTGTTCCAGACACATATTCATACTCCTAGTTCTGAGATCTAGATCAATCTAGGTGCTGTTCTCATTTTTAGGCCCATGCAGGGTCTTTTGCCCTGGCCCCTCCACCGGGAATATTCACAGTTAAATGAAGGAGAACCACGTAGCTGAGAACCACGTAGCTCAGAACCACGTACCCACAAATGAGCAGGTGGAGCAGAGGGCTGCACTGGCTACATGACAGGAAACACTGGTGATAGGGCAGGTGCTGTAAACCCTGCCCATGTCCATCCAAAGTTGACTGCTGCTACTTAACCTTCCTATTCCCAGCAGTTATGTCCCGCCCCACTCTTGAAATTTGCCCTAAAAAGCCTTTTTAGGCAGCTAAAACCAAGGAGAACACCATTCCTTTCTTTGAAAGCCTGGGACATCGAGGAATGCAGGAAGGGGTTAGAAGGAGGCATCAGAGTAGCAAAAAACACACCCCAACTTTTGCTAACAAGCTTAGCAGCTAAAAGACTTGCCAGAAGACATAAATTCTTTCAATTTTTACATTAGCTGAAGGGGTTCCAAACCACACCTCAGGCTTCGTAGTAGCCTTGCTACCCTCTGCTTTCAAGACGTTGCCAATTTGTGGGGTGGAAGGTCAGTCATTCCTGCCTTTTGAAGCTTTTCTGTTTGCGCTGCTACTGTAAACACTCATGGGGCAAGGACAAGAGGATTCTTGTTTGCTGAACCCTATTAATTACAGCACTCACCTGGAGAAGCCTCCACATGCGTTTTATATTAAAATTAGCTGGGCCACAGAGCAAGAGGAATTAGAAGGAGTCTTTAACCTAGTGGACAAGTTACTTGTAACAGGAAAACACAGGCAGGAGAATAACTGATCTCCCATGTTATGCTGAATGCTCCAATTACTGAGCCAATTACTGGCACCTCCACCACTCACCTGTTAAGGCCTACTGTGATACAGGGAGCTGCTGATGCAGGGGAGACATAAGGTAAGGGCCTAGTGAGAAAGTCTGAGACATTCATAAAATGTAGTAAGACAGGCTCAGATAGGATAAAGTTTTGTTTACTAAATAGCGAGTATGTTTTCAAGAGGGGGCAAATACACATGACAGGGAACAGGGCAGCACACTGGTAAAGGTAACAAGAAAACCATCTGTACCTCTGAAGGACCCTGGCGTGAAACGGAGCTTTCTGAAGGCCACAAGCACCCTTCCTGGAACGAAGAAAAAAACAACAAAAGCAAAAAATTAATACGTCACATGGTCACCTACCTCAGCACTGCATCTCTTTGAAGAGCAGTCAGCTTGCAACAGCCGGTTGCCTCCATCTACATAACGGTGATGAGCAAGCACAAACGCGGCCCCCAGCCCTTGGTGACAGCGAGCGCAGAGCACAGAGAAAAGCGCCGCGGCAGCGGCACCAGGGTGCTCACAGGCGGGGAGCCCGTGGCCAGCAAGCAGCGCTGGACGCGCTGGGAAGAGTGCGGGGCCAGCAGCTCCCAGTGCTTCCATGTGGAGCACGTCCCTGTGCCCTCCTTCCACTTGCGTCCCTGCACCCTCCCAACGCGAGGCGGCCGCAGCGGGAAGGCCGGCAGGTCCGGTGGAGCGGCCCGCCAGGATCTCGGCTTCTCCAGAGAGGCGCACAGATCCACAGAGCCTCACGTCTGCAATCTCGCTGCAGGGACGTTCCTCCAAAGCCAGGAGTGCTCTGGTCAAAACTGGCAGTTGCTCAATTCCTACCATGAACAGCAATTAAGCAACCTAGGTTTCAGCCAGCAATTCCCCTCTTCAACCACTTCCCCAACCATCTTCTCAGGCTGGAGTGTTTTCTCTTCTGTGGCTTGAAAGCCTGTTCTAACACTTTACACTCAAGGCACAGTAATAGGATGAAAAAGAACACCTCGACAAGGAAAAAGCGCTTAAGGTGCATTTTTATTTTTTCTTTTCCATATTTTTAGAGTAGCAGTAACCACTGTGAAGATTTTATTTTACTTGGAAACTTCAAGGCTGAAAAAAACACATCAGAAAAACTATGAAGCACAGAAATTCAAATCTAGTGCAAAAAAATATATATCAAAACATTATATGGCCATGACCATTTTCTCGGAGATAAATCAAGTCTTATGATTCTACAGACAAAGCAAAAGGAAAGAAAATGCATGCTGTCCCAAAAGATGTTATTCTGTATGGACCGATGTCAAATCCTACTCTCCTGCTTTTTTTCACTGTAGCACCTCTCAGTGTATTTCAGAAGCAGAAACAGACCTAGCTGGAAGATCGTGATGACAGTGCAAGACCACAGGCCTTCTGTGACGGACAGGGACCAGAGCTGCTCCAAGAGTCATCCCCCACAGGAATCAGCTGCTAAGGAAATGCTTCAAATAACCAAGTTGGCCAAGTACGTTTCTTTTGTAGCCTTGGAAGCAGATTCGGAAGGAGACTGACAACTGTGATTATTCCCAACTTCCTTTTGCAAATGACCTCATTTGGAATAACCTGATATGAAGGACAAATCTTAGGCAGATTTACATGCTGCTGTGGATATATTAAGTTTTGTCTGTAGCAGAAATAATAATTGTCTAACTGCAGTGGCTCCAGTTATGCTAGTACTCACCTTCCCTTCCACCACTCCATCACCTAGATACCCTCATTTTGAAATATCTGAGGGCGTATTTGCACAATTAAAGACAACCAAGTTATCAGTAGCTGACCAAGCAAGCTCCCAGCCTGTTGCAGTTATTAAGTAAAACATATTAGTCAAAGCTAAAGTGCTCAGTCAACAGCTCACGAGCTATGGGCCATATGTAGCCCAGCAGCAGTATCCTCTGGGTGATGGTTTGAAAAATATGGTAGTGTGGAGCTTTACATTTCATGCAGCCAACTCAGTCTCAATTCAGGCTCAAAACAGAGGAAAGTAGAACAAAAATGAGCCAGCTCAGAAAGGAAAGCTGCCAGCAGCAACACTGCAGTTACTGAAGACTTAAGAAAGTTGGGATGTGGAAGTAGAAACATGGATTCCCAGCCTAAGACCTATTTTACCTAAAGCAGGGGAGCAAGAAGAGCTAAGGGTGCAAGGAGGTATCTGGGAAGAACCTCCCTGCACTGAGAGGATCCTGCATCTGTACCTGCAGACCTGGGAACAAGACCTTGTGCCAGGCATGTCCAACAGAAACCACCTCCTGTTAGCGGAGCTCAGGCTTTCACTGCCGACACCTGAATCCCAGTACGAGGAAAGACCTTGCCTAGAGGCACTGGAGGAGCTGTAGGGACTGCACAGTGTGACGGGGGTGCTGAGACACCCGGGCCAAGGCTATGGAGCCCAGGGCACTCTCACCAGAGCTTCTCTATGCAAGCAGCCAGAAGGGCTGGAGAGGCAGCTGAACTCCAGCCTGCGAGAACCTTAGGACCCAGGGATGAATGACAGATTCTTACATCTTTCAACAGAGCAAACATCTCTTGCCAAGCAATTTATTAAAAAAAAACGTTTCTAAACTACATGGCTATTCTTAAAGACAGGAATTACAGTTCTGAATATATCAGCCAATACAACCCTGTCTTCTGATTCCCGCCTGAGCCTGACAATCCACAGGGCTGCAGTGGCCCTACAGGAAGCACATTGCCCAAGGAGAACAGATGTGACTGTCCAAGGTTTGGTTTTCTCTAACTGCTGCGCCTAGGGCAGGCGAGGGTATCTCTGCAGGGGAGGCAAGGTTCTCATTCTCTCTGAAGGAAATCTCCTGTCAAATATGCAGCATCACTGAGGAGCCAAATGAAATCTGCCTCTCCTGAAGCTTCTCACTCCAGTACAGTGTATGTCAATGCCTCTCTTCATGTTCTCGTCGTAGTAAAATCAAGAATGAAATCAGTATTAAAAATAAGAGCAGGGCACTTCCTTCCTACTCCTGCAGTTTAGGCAGCAGAGATGGATGTGCAAAGCCCACGTAGCTGGTGCAAGAATCTACCCAGTTTTCTTGTGGGAATCTTCTTGTATCACTGATCTGTTGCTCACAGGCACCCAATAGCTAACCTCACACACTTCAATTTTGTCCATCTGAAACAGACCGAAAGTGTTCAGGCCTGAGTTTTAATATTTATAATGAAAAGCAAGAAGAAGCAGACACTTTTTTTTTTCTATAAACTGTATTAATTTCCAACATGGTTAGGTTTTGGAATGAAAAAGATTATGAGTCTTTGTGGTAAATCCCAGCCCTGCAAATAATACTAAAGGAAGAAAAATCTTAGAGTTCCAGCTAAGTCTTTTGCTGCCCGTTAGATGCTCTTAGGTTCAAGGATAATTTATGGAACAAATTTGGAGGATTAGCTTTTGAAATAACAGTAGCATTTGATAAATCACGCTGGGTGATTACTTAATTATCTTAAGGTACTGATTATTTAAGTCAAGCTTTAAAACTTATGAGACTGGATAAACCTAAGCTAATTTGCTTAATTTGTATTTTACAAAGATTTAAAGCTTCTAGAATTAAAGAGGTTAGGAAGGTGACTCTTCAAGGCCATTCCTGCTTCCCGGAGCATGCGGTGCCATCCAGCCAACTTGGCTCAGGAAGAGAAAGACTTGATGGAAGACTGATTTTGTCTGTCTGTCATTCAACATAAATTACAAACAAAAACATTATGCTCGGTAAGAAAAACCTCTCAAAGTGTAATGAAGTAAAAGCAACCTATATGATCCAAATTCCAAATAGGCCTATTACCTTCCGATCAAGTGGATATTCCAGTCATCAGGTGGTTTGAAAAGCTCCAACTGATTTAGGATGGGTTCAGTTTTCAATTGCCAACCCTCTCCTGGCTCTGTACATATATTCTGTATTTACCTTGCTTATTTACTGTTTCTCTTGTGGAAAATTCTTTCCATTTTTACATTTCTGACAAATAGAACTGCCTTAAATTATATTACCTGAGAAGCAGAAGCTAGTTTTTCATTCACTGAAATACACTGGAGGTAGTAATTTATTCTCTGTCTCTTTTTTATTTATTTTCACATTAAAAGTACCTCTTTTGCCCTTGCCTAAGCTCCTTTGTTTCGTTTTTAACACACACCTGCCTTCTGTAGATGAAGTGCTTCAGGTGTAGTTTCTGGTTTTGGCCCTAGGTGGCAGTGATATATTATACCAGGTTTAAGCAGCGGGTTACTTAAAATACTCCGGGAAGTCAACGCAGACAGGTCCTTCCTCTCTGCTTGTTCTTAAATTATACAGACCGTCCCCGCTCTGAAGATCACAGCACTTCCCTCTGAGCCTAAGCAGAGCACAACTGTTGTGTATGCCCTAGCAGAATGACAAGCATTGCAGCGAGGCTGGTCTTTCCCTTAAGACTGTGTGGCCCAAGGGCAGGGAAGGTTGGAGTGCCTGGCAGGGCGCACACAGCACTGAAGAGAGGAGCTGCAAGCAAGAGAGAAATAATTACGGGGAGAAGCAAACCTCTCACTTGTCGACTGCCTCCCTAGAGCTGTGGTCCCAGTGATTATTTCTGCCACTTGATGCTTTAAGGCCCGTGTTTCTCCAGCTCTGCAGCGCCGGCGTCGCGTGGGGAGCCCTCCGGTTATCAGCACTGCTGAGTATTCCCTGCCGCCCTCCTGATTCCCTCCTGTCTTTGTCCCAGAAGAGCTGTTCCACTAGCTCCAGCGCGGAGCATAGTGTTCCTGCAACTGCTCTCGTGGCACTCGGGACTTCGTGGCCAGCGCTTGCCCATGTGGGTGGCCAGAGGGCTAAAACCTGCTGTGGGGCAGTGGCCAGCTGCTCCTCACTCTCTCAATATCCGTGCTGGAAGAGAAGAAAGACACCAGGCTACAAGCAGCCAGGACAGGGAGAAGGAATCAATGGAGGTGCATCGGAAGTTCGTTCAACATCTCCCCATGAGCGTCAGATCTGAAAGTGCTTCTCAGATTTGCTTTCCCTCAGTGTCCTCCTGGAAATCACCCCTGATGACACCAAGTTAATCATCAGGAAACGAAGTTTATCTCGGTTTTGCCCCAGCACACGGGGTGACCCCATGGCAGTCCCTGGGCTGCACTATTCCCATCCCAGCAGAATCCGTCAGGTCAGGGACCACGCTGCCCTCCCCACGCCATGCGAATCCTTGCAGGGCCCGGGCAGCAGCTCCCAGCGCCTGGTCCCCCGCAGCTGCCCCTCTGCAGGGAGAGCTCCTGCTTCCACACGGAAGCGGCTCTGGCCGCGGTGCGTGTGGGGCCTGCGCAGGCGGCCTCCGCCTGCCCCCCAGCTCCCCACCTCGGGGAACTTGGGGATCCTCCAGCGCCGGGAAATGGTTAATATTGCACTGTGGTGACACGGACACCGCTGAGCGCCGCACGCAGCGCTCGCGTCGCGTTGCCTTTCGCATCAGCGCGGCTGCCGCTCGGCACCGCTGCATCCCGCACCGCTCATGCTGCCAAAACTCCTACTCCTGCTAAAACGAGAGCCGTGGTTAACCTCCACCTGGAGAGATGGAGCCCATGGGGTTTGTAGGTCCTAATATCCCCGCGGGAAGCCACGGGGTGCAGGGCTGGCCACGCAGGGCTGGGAGGAGGCCTCAGCAAAGGCCCTGCAGGAAAACAGCGTCTCTGAGCACTCTGATCACCCTGCCCAAGGGGCGATCTCGGGTCCCACCACACTAACCAAGTAACAAATAAATAAACAGAGACAGACCAGGGAAAATTTTGGAAGATAATGAGACCCTAGAAGGGATGAAAGGGGGAGGAAGAAAAGAAAGAGGAGATCTTGATGAACACAAAGGGAAGTACATCTGCAGGACAAGAATGTAGCACCTACTTTTCAGCATGCATTTGCCATAGAGCAACCCATGATACTTCATCTGGGGTCAGTCCCTTTTCTGCCCTTCGAGTCTCACTAACATTTGTGAGTCTAATAATATTTCATGTTCTTTTATCGCATTAATTCCACACTTTTTTCCTTCCATGAAGGAAGTTTAGCCAGACACAGAAGAAACCCATATGGACAGCTTTTTCTTCATTAATTTGGAGACCGGACTCAATGAATTTTAAAGGGGTGAGGTTGGTTATAAAGGTGCTCAGGAGAACTCACTTGGTCCACTTGCACTGCACTTCCTAAAAGAGCCAAAATAAAAATTATCAGCTGTTGAGTATTGGGTGTTTAGGGCACCAGAAACCTGTGCAACTCAGCTGAGGTTCAGCTGTTGAACACATGATTATGTAGAAACAGGAGCAGCTTGAGAAAAAGGAACAAAACTGAACACATCCATGGGAAAATACGCCCCACTGAATCAAGGAGGCCGGATTCCGCCTCTGGATGCACCTTTGGAGCAAACATGCAGGAGGTTTCACTTCAGAGTCAACTGCAGGAACTGGCCAACAGCCAGTTCATTTACTTTGTTTTTCAAGCAGCCCTGCTAACTTCCTCTATTTTCATTCACCATTTCTCAGACAATAAAAGGCCTGAGTCACAATGGGATTTTCATTAGACACTAGTAGTTAATAAACCTTTCAGTCTGTTTTCAGAATCTAGATACCATAAAAACCCTGTTCCCTTGGAAGCATCCCAGTTACCCACAGCATTCACGTACCCAACAACCCTGCCTGGTTAAAATGGGAATATGTTTCAGAAATGTATAATCTATCCTCTATTTTACGACTCCTGCTATCTCTCTACTTTGTACAATTCACTCAGCTTTGGACAATGAAATGGACTGGTCATTTCCAGTTTCACTTCACAGAACAAATGCTTTCATTTCCTGGTTTTCATGCATTTTATGCTGCTTTGATTATTTGTGCTGAGAATAGCACATTATTAGTTTCCATCAGAATTTCCTTTTAACACCTAAGACAAAGGAAAAATGACACGTGTGACATCTGATCTCAGAGAACACTGAAGTCCTGTTTTGCATAAATACGATAATCTTTTAAGAACAGTTTGGCTTATCAGAAACCCAGATGCGTAACAGTGATGACAAACCTGTACCAGAAAGTCCTCAGAAGAATTAGTAACCAGTTCTTGCCAACCAATCATTGATTCCTATTAAATGCTCACTTGACTATGATTATCATTACTTACATGGGTGCCATCAAAATGAAACTGAGTCAATGTTTTAAAAATGACTTAAGAGCAGTTTTGGATACAAAAGCAGCTCCAGAGTTCCCACTATCTAATCACATGTTATTAATCACAGAAAAATGATGTTTCTTCCCTTGCTTCCAAGAGAAAGGCCCAATTCACTCTAATAACAGACAATACTAATGAACCATACAAAGAAAATAATGGGTTACTTCATGCATTTGACAGCTTATTGCAGTTTTAAAAGATTTCCAAAGACAAAAATACGTTTCCTTTATCTCAAATTATTTCATTTTAGGCACTACTTGTAGCAATTATTGCCAACATTTTTCAGACAGAAGTGTGGCTCTTCAATTACTGTGTCCATTTCACAGAAATTCTCAAATTAATCTGACCATTTTTTCCTGCCCAGAAGTCCACAAGGTTGAAGTTTCACAGCTCTAATTTCCTTTGTGGCCAAATCAGTACAAAGTATTTGTGAATGACCGGGGTGGCAGGGTCAATCCCGGTGCCGCCGTTCCTGCCTGCGCCTGTGCCCGCTGGGCTCCGCTTGAGCCCACATCATTCCCGTCTCCTCCTGCTCCCGCTGGGCTCCGCTTGAGCCCACATCATTCCCATCTCCTCCTGCTCCCGCTGGGCTCCGCTTGAGCCCACATCATTCCCGTCTCCTCCTGCTCCCACTGGGAGCTCTGCTCGAGCCCACCCCGTCCGCTCGCTCCACGCGCTGATCTGGCTGCCATCTACCCGGGCCAAAAAAGCACTTAGTTTGCAGCCAGATGAGCTCCCTGAAGCCTCTCTCTCTCTATCACCACCAGCTTCCCAAGGAGCACAGAGAGATGGGAACACAAGACAGCAGTGGAAAGAGGACTGAGACTTAGCCAGGTTTAAACTATTAGGGGACTGTGCCTTCCAGTTGAAATTATATGATTTTTGTGGACAGTCAAACCACGCAGCAAAGCCCGTGCTGCTGTTAGGAGCTCACTGCATTGCAGAAGCTCTGCTCCCAACGGCCCCGAGGCCGTGGCAGGCAGCAAAGGGGCCAGGAACGGCACTCTGAGGACACTAAGAGTACGTGAGAAAGGATCTCCCCGCAACAGCACGGGACACTGTGGCACTGCGAGCCTGGGGATATATCAAGGTCAGGGACACTGTGTGGTTAACCCTAACAAGACAGCAATGGATCCCAACTGGTAAACGTCTGGCTCACAAGCCAAGTTAAGGGCTTGGCTGGGGACGGCCTTGCCGCAAGACTTGACTCAGTTTCAATCTGAGGCCTTCAGACCTATAACAAGGCCTCTTAACCATCCCAGCTCTCTGGGGAGAGATCATTTGACTAATATTTTCTTGCTGCTGGAACGAGACAGATGAAATGCTCTATTTTCCTAGGCATTTCAATCCAACAAACTGTTATTGCAGTTTCACAAAACAGCAATACTGGTAAAACTCCAGGAAGGTATTAATAAAAATACAGATAGTTACAGCAACATATATTTAACTCTTGGCTCCTCAGGTCGTTTCTGTTCACGCGTCTTCTGCTCTCCTTGAAACTGCAGCAGCAGAAGCAAACAGGACTTCATAACGGAGCCCCCATATGCAAAACAAAGCTACAAACAACCAAGCCGAGTTCAGGTTCTCTGTTTTAGCCTACTGAGAAGGACAGCCACAACAAACACAGCTACAGGAGGTGGCAGAAAACAGAAGTTTTTGGGGCAGTTCAGACAGT